>VDFB02364989.1:392031-513819 GCA_007258455.2 Sequoia sempervirens
CCCATGACCTATATCACTGGAAAGCATATATCAAAGTTCATCCTGAATTACCTAATTTTTTGCTATGGTGTCCCTCAAGCTATTATCTTAGATAACGAGACACGTTTCAAAAATTAGGATGTTCAAGACCTATGCCAAAAGTTCAAAATCCAACATCTCTTTTCCACTTCGTACTACCCCCAAGGAAACGGCCAAGCTAAGGCTACAAATAAAACCATCTTAAAAATCCTCAAGAAGACGGTCAATGAAGTTGGTTGTGATTGGCACCTCCAATTGAATCTTTCCCTATGGGCCTACCGAACAAGTATCCACACACCAATAGGTGCCAACCCTTTCTCCCTAGTCTACGGATCAGAAGCCATACTCCCCATCGAGATCGAGCTCTCGTCATTGAGAATATCATTGCAGAATCTCATCATGGATGAAGAACATCGGGTATCAAGGTTAAACGAGCTAGAATTACTAGATGAGCGGCGTATGGATGCCTTAAACCATTTGGAAGTCTACCAAAACTGACTCAAACAGAGCTACAACAAGAAGATTAGGAGTTAGACCTTCCAAGTTGGAGAGCTTGTGCTAAAGGAGAATCAAAAGAAAGTGCCAAATCCAAATGGTAAGGGAAAATTTGAACCCGATTGGTTGGGACCCTTCGTCATCACAACAAGTTACAATTCAGAGGCATATCAGTTATCAACACCTGAAGGGAAACCTCTACAAGAGCCCATGAATAGCTCCCATCTCAAAAAAAATTATGCATAAACTTGCAAGGTATAAAACCATAAAATAAAATTAAAAATAAAAAAATAAAAAAATCCAAAAAAAATTAGAAAGAGGATTAAAAACAGTAAAGAAAAAAATCATCCTCTAGTGAAAACCACTTTCGTGGTGCTTTGGGCAAGTACCTTGGTGAAAACCTGGCAAATAGGCGCCTTATGTAAATAAGCACTTTCCATCCACCAGGATCTCCACGGCTTGTTCTACATCATCCATCCATCACGCTTCCATCATCCATCTATCTCCATTCGGGACCCATCTATGCCTGTATCATAGCTTGATCTTGTGTTTGTATCATGATCCCTCCTAGTACTACTCAACCCATTCTTAAGGTCAGTTTGTCTTGCCTATATCGAAGTAGTCTATTGCATCATGCTAGGGGAATTTTCTCATTGGATTGGATTCATATATATTCTTGAAGTCTTCACAAAGTTAGAAAATCCAAAAGCATCAAAAAATCAAAAAAGTTCCAAAACATTTATAAAATCAGAAAATCCAAAAACATTCAAAATCCAAAAAAATAGGTCAAAATGTCAGTCAAAAAGTTAAAAACAGAGATGTCTTGTCGAACTACGAGTCTCTAAGCTCTGAACGTAGGCAAGGTTGATCTTTGATCATCCCCAAATACACTTAGGTCGGTCCTTTAGGAGTCCGTCATAATAAATTGGCAAATCCATGTGTTCATACCTCATCAATAATCAAGTCTGTGTTAGTCAAACTACGTGGTCTTTGCGTGTATAATGTAGGCAAGGCTTATCTATTGATCAGCCCTCGAGGCCCCTAGAATAGGTCTTTAGGTTAGTCTCTTGGTCAAAATCTCATAAAACTCAAAAACATTGGAAAAATCTCAAAAATACCAAAAATAGCCTCAAAATATTTCAAAAACATCCAAATATTTGAAAAAATCCATCCATCACATCTCGCTTTCACCCAAAATAAACATTCTACCCATAATAAATCATCTTCAAACTCAACCTTTGGTGAAATAGTTAGAAACAAGTCTAACAGGTTAAAAAGTGAAAACTCAAACCGTAAGGGTCTCAAGTCTAGGTTAGTAAGTAAACAAGTTGGTCAACTTTTGGCATCAATAGCCTATCATCTAGTTTTCCCCAAATCAACTGATAACATCATGTCCTAGGATGCATCCTTCCTACAATGGACATCAACACCAGGCATTGCCATAGTTTAGTCTTGGCTAGCAGTATTGAAGAAAATTAGCTTGTTTGTTTACTTGATCTTGTCTTTTAACTTATCTTATTGCACTCATTCCAATGACCTCTCAATTATGTCCAAACAAAGGGATTTAGAGAGAAAGGAATGGGGCAACAATTGTTATCTTTTTATCTGTTGTGTTTTTTGGATATTCTTGTAATATAACCTTGGTCATGCCTACTTTGTTTGGTCTATAGGGAGGGTGTTTTAGGTGTCTTGTTGACCACATAGGAAGTATTTCCTTTCTATGTTTTTTTATGAGATGTTTGGACTATCTGAACTACATTTTGAATAAGGTTTCATATGTCAGGTGTGAACAGGAGTACTCCTATCTGATTGATGATTCAGAGTCCACACTAGGTGCAACGCCATCCTAGTTCTTTATACCTTGATGCATCATGCCTATGTGTGTTATCAAACATAAGGTAAATATCCCTTTTAAAGTCCCCAATTCTTGATAAGAAAATCATCATCATCTCTAATAAAGTGGGCTTGTTGGATTCTCTCATTTCTTTTTTCTTCTTTCCGCACTAACATGGTACCATGGTAGTTAATCAAAAACATCACTAATGCATCCATCCTACATCTACAAACCATCAACATAATACTGCATATCATATCATATAGGAAACGTTGATCTTCTCACATGCATGGCATTTCATCATTGCATAGTATAGATTGGTTATTATAAGCATCTCATAAACCATACATTTGCATTCATTACATAAACCATATAAGTATCATATCACGTGCATCATCACATCATCCATTTACAAAATCATATAAACATCATCATATGCATCGTCATATCATCATATAAGCATTACCATATCATGTGAATCATCATATCATATGCATCATCACATAGGCACCATAAAATCATCATCACATCATATCATATGCATCATTATGTCATCCATATATGCATCATCATATCATACATATGAGAAAAGATACTGAAAAAAAGAAAAGGAATATGTCATAGCATCTCATACATCTCATGATCATCAACCATTAGGTACAACATATTAAAATAATTTGCATCCATGTCATCATAAAAAGTGCATAGAAAAGATACTAAAAAGGAAATATGGCACCCGGGCCGCTCGAAGCACTGCCTAATGATAATGTACCTGATAGTACTTTGCCTCTCTCATTGCATCTCAGTACATGTGTACTGGGACTATCCTACCCCATGTTATGATTTCCATTCTCTCGAGCTGCTACTGACAACCCACCTCTTGTGCCAACTGTAACTCTGCAGCCTATCTCTACTGCACAACCTGATCCCTCTTAGCTATTAGTGTAGCAACCTATGCCTAGAGTTGTTGGATCAGTGCATCCCTTTGGTCTAGCTGAGGTGGTGGTGGTGGTGGTGGTTGTTGCCAATTTATCTTCCCATCCCTCTTCCCTCGTTGGTTGGGAGGTGGTCTACCTCGTCCTCTATCTTTTTCTCCATCTCCATCCCTATCTCCTCTACCTCCTTGCCCTTGCCCTACTATCCGGTGTCAGGGTCTTCGTCTTAGTAACACTGTCCCAAGCACTATCAATCTAACTGGTGGCCTGAACCAATCGTGGTATGCCTATGTCATCTCAAGGTCTGCCTTCCCCTGATCATATGGCCATGGTTTGGCCACCAACTATCGAAAACTATCAACTGCATCCTCTGGAGGGATCGGTCAACCCCATGTAGTCTCCCTCATAGTACGAGCAAATATGGCCATGTACTGGTCATCGAGCCTCTCCTGAATATCTCCAAACTGCCTGGCCACCTAATCTGGTAGATAACGCTCGATCATGGTGTGCTCTCTATCCTACATAAGTTTGTCCTGCCTCACAAAGAAAATTTGTTGTATGTCATTGTACCATGTAGGCATCCCCAGCCAAGGCCTCCATCTGAACATGGTCATTTCATCAATCACCCTCCTCTAGTGAGGGATGTCAATCGCTCCTGTATGGGTAAAATTCAAACCACCCCTATATCTCCAGACCACTGTATCATCTAACTCCACATCAACAACTGTAACTCGTGGGTGAAGCACGATAATGTGCTCGTAGGCCCAGATGTGAAGAAGTGTCACTCTTGCTCTAATAGCCCTGCTATCATAGTAAGTGAACTCGTGCAAATCATGATAGAGTGAGGCCAACATCACTGGTCCCCACAAAAAGCACTCTCTTTTGTGGAGCATACACTCCCAGGCTAGACCCCATCCTAGACTAAAATATTAGTTGCACCAATCTGGTACCACAAGTCCCAAAATGATAGCGGCCACAATCAATCAAAAGGTGGATACCTAACCTCTATACCGCTCAAGCTCAATCTGACCCTCAGCAAAAATAATGTCATACAATCCCATAACCTAGTAGCAGGAATTTGTCCCAATGTCTATATCATAAATGACCCTCTCACCATGGATGGGAAATTGAAGAATACGCCAGACGTCCTCCAGTGTGACAGTCACCTCACCTGTGGGAAAGTGAAACGATGATGTCTCACAGTGCCATCGCTTTTCTAGTGTGGTTGTCATGCAAAGGTGTGTCTTGATGGTAAGAGCGTATGTGACGTACCATAGCCCTATCACTCCAAGGTGCTCCTGAAGTAGCTCATGCAATCCAGTCAATCTACTAAGAATTGAGGACTAGTGCTCACGTGAATGTACTGGCTCTGCATCCTCCTGCACCAGTAAGGCCACAACATCAAGTTTCATAAAAAACCAAGATCCCATTTGAATTTTTCGCGACTAAAATAGCAAAGGCATCGTTGTTTGCAATTGCATCATTGTTTGAAAGTTCCAAACTACACTATTGGAACCCTCTAAACTCTAAAATATGTCGTGGCATCGCAATTTGACCACACATTAGTTTGGCCAAAAACACTAAATTCCTAATTGGACCACCGTGACACCATTTGCATATGTGGTGTGCTTTGAAGTTTGAGCCCTAATTTCTAAACTATGATGTCGTGTCACAGGACTCAGTAGTGGCACACTTTAAGGACGTGTGATGTTGATTCCAAGCTTTCAATGGCACCAAACAACGCTGCTTGACTTGTTTGACTTTCTAGGCCTATTAAATGCTTGCAAAGATTGGAAAAATAATGTGGGGTTTGGTCACATACCGGTGCTCCTGTGCCTGGAAGTCGCTAGAAGACTCATACCCGCTCAAAAATGTGTCGTGGAAGCACTCATTGTGCCATCTCGCACGAAGTTCAAAGCTCAAAATGTTCAAATCTCTAAAGGTTGAGTGTGCAAATGAATTGAAAGTGACCCCTCAAGGGCTATTTAAGGATGAAAATTAGTGTTTTTTGACTCTATTTAGCCGTTAACCTAGGGTTTTAGACCCTTGATCCCATTTTCACCCAATCAAGGCTCATTTTGCATCGTTTTATCATGTTTTGGCACGTTTTAGGCATCCTGGACCCTTTTCGGACCCATCAGGCAGCTTGTCCTCATTTTTCGCGAGATCACCCAAAAATCAAATTTCCGTCTGATCTCTCAAGGGGGCAATATACCAGCGTAATTCTTTCGCTGGGGCAATAGTGGGGCATCTAAAAAAAAAGAATTTTGATCTTGGCAAGGTTATTCTTTGAACCAACATAACAGGCGCATTGCTTCAAAGAGGGGCAAAATGTAGACACGGAAAATATATCGATTGATCCTATACACCTGATCCTAATTTTACTAACACCGGTTCATCCTGAATCATCTCCTTTACTAATCAATTTAATTGAATAATCTTTATTCAATTAAATTCATCATATTCCATCTCTTAATTAAATAAATAAAATTTATTTGATTAAGTCATCATCTCCTATTAATTAAATAACTCACTTTGTTTAATTAATCATATAGTCCCTCTTTTAATTAAATAATTCAGTTTATTTAGTTAATCTCTAAGTTCATCTCCCTTAAATTAAATAAATTAATCTTTATTTGATTTAATCTAACATCATCCTCTTTAATTAAATAATTCAAACTTTAATTAATTAAGTCTAAAATCATTATTCCTCTCATTTTGATTTATTTAAATCCTAAAATCTAAATCAAATTGTCAAATCAGCTAATCTCCATCTAAATTAATCAAATCCTGATTAATCTTAATCCCAATCACTCAAATCCTCTAGCTTTTGCAACTTGCTCATGAAAATCAATTTAATTAATTAATAAATCTTCAATTTTCATTCACAAAGGCATCAAAGGATGAAATATTTCCTCAAATTTGAAATCTCCCCCAAAAAGTACTTGTCCATACAATAAAGCATTAAAGGCCTCTTACATGTCCTTTTCTTGAGCCAAGTGGCATTTATTTCATCCTTCATCTCCCTCCAACTTGTCACTTTTCCAATTTTGAATTTCCACCTAATTGTATTAATGTGCACATTCATCCAAATGTGCTCCACCTTTGTCCACTCACATGTTGACAAGTGGCATTATGCTATTGGTTGGTGTTTGATCCCACATTCATCCATTTTACCTCATCTTCCATCATTCTCTTCTATAAATAGAAGGCTCTCATTTTGATTTTGGATCCACAATCTTAGGCATTTTCATCAACAACTTATGCAAAGTTATCATTTCCATTGTTTTGAGCAATCTTCATCCATTATCATCCATTTCCATAGTTTTTCATCATTTCATAGCTAGGTTATGGAAATTTTTTATCATGGAGCATCAATCTTCAAAGTTCATCATCAAACTTGATTAGGAATTGGGAAAGGGCTATTTTCCACATCAAAATAGCACCAATTCCCCAATGGGATTGAGAGTTTGGACATTAAAATAGGATTTAATAGCTTTTTTACTTGTGTTCATATTATTTCTTGTTTTCATATTTCAAATGAATTTCATGGGGAATGTTGTTTCTAACTTGCATATTGGACTAATTATGCGTTTGTTCTTTGTGTTTGTGTAGGTTTAGGATCACCATTCACAATAGTATTCATGAAGAAATGGAAATATGTGAAGTGTCTTTGAATCATACCCATACCGTGCAATGGCATTGAATCATTTAGCAATACCCTATTTTTTCTTTCACGGGGCAGCATTGGAACAGTTGGCTGAGGAGCTCCCACCCTCTCATAGAGTCTCATTCATATTATAATCTTGCACAATCTTATCATAGCAAAGTAGATTTTGACACTGCTGGTAGATAACACAAAACCATATGGAAAAAATGAAGTTACCCATGTAAAAAAGATCAACATAAAATCATGAGGTGCGACATTCTTTTATCTATAGGGAAATGTATGAAATATGAAAATAATCATATATTTGTTCTCATTTTCTACATTTTGGGGCTTGGGTTGAGTTTTACCCACAAAGAGCAAAGAAATACACAAAAGAGCTCGGGTTTTTGCATTCATAATTTTAGTATTTATAGAAAATAAAGTCATAATAGCCTCGGCCTGCAAGATCAATGGAGACTATCACAGGTTTCATTAAAACCCAAAAAATTACAAATATTGAAAGCTCAAATAAACATTTTCACAATTTTTTTTTTGTTCAAGAGGAGCTCAAATACAACATTTTTTCTACAGAAATTGGAAGAGAAAAGAAAAATTGCTAAAATAAAGAGCTTACTATGAGATCTGCAAAGAATATTCCAGAAAAACCCCCCATGAATGCTCCAGAGTAACCCTGTGGCAGTAGAGGAAAAGCTTTCCAGAAAGCTCGATGTGTAAAGTAAAATGCCTTTACAAACTTTGCGTCATTTTTTTATTTAGCTAGGGTTTTTCCCTAAGCTAATGCTAACAAATAAAAGGTATTTTACATTTTATTTAAACTTTTACAATACAAACTAATGCCTCACTATGTGTCTATGACTAGCGACTAGGGAGGTATTAAAGCATATGTTAGCCAATTTTTTTTTTTGCATTGTGCCATAATGTAAACATTTATCTAAGTGATGCATTATAACTCACTAGTTTAAATGTTATTATTAGATGCAAAATAATGTATCATGCTCTTTTGCTACATTGGTTTCCAAGTCATGAAGAAGATATGATTGAATTTATGCTTTTGCAAGCATATTAGAGGAGTTTAAGAGGTTAGCCAACATGGGGAGGGAATATAGGGAGCTCTTTTGCTTTTGGAGCACTTGGAGGAGATTTAGGAACTATTTTCTTGTGCCTTCATGTTGGATATGGTCAAAGTTGACCTTTTCAACATTTTGGAGCTTATTTGGAAGAGATCTTGTTGCTATATTCGAGGATTTTTTGTTGCATCCGACCCCAAGAGGGTTCTAGATCCTTTTTTGGTGGATGATGGTTATTGGATGATAAAATTTGTCTTTTGAACTCATTTTGAGTTAGTTCTAACTTATGTTTTCTTTGTTTTGTGACCCTTCTGAAGTCCTTGGAGAAAATACAAAGTTTTTGTAACTCTTTTACAATTTGTACTTAGTTGTGCTTTGCCTTTCAATCAATAAAATCAAAGCTATTTTTTGCCTTCTTAGTACTGGTTATTGTGCAATAACATGAAATTATAGATATTTACTTGTGATGATAATCTTTATCCTTGGTTTTGTCTAGTTTCTCATTACCTTTTTGCAGAAGTGCATGTTTGTGCAGGCCATAGTTCGTGTTCTAGTTCTATGCAGGATTCAACTATGAAGTCAAGCATTTGAGCCTCTAAAAGGTCATTTGTTATTCCTCTTGATTTTTTCCATAAAAATTCAAAACCCTTCTATGAAATACTTATGCAAGACATGTCAAAACTAAGCTGTGTATGTTGTAGTGAGATTTATTGATCACATTGTGTGTCAAAATAGTGATACTAATCCTTAATATTTGGTGCATCACCATAAGATTAGTTTTTTCAGTTTATGCATTCCTTCTCCCTTTTCCTAGTAAAAGCAGTAGTTTTAGGTGACACCATAGGAAGTTGGCCTTCTCTAGAGGTTGACCTTTGTTTACAAGTTACCCACAACTTTAGAGGTCTTCCCATGTTTCTCTGAATTGTTGAATTTCATATTCAACGAGGTGTAAATTTCAGTATATAACAATTTTTGGCATGCTCGATGGGACAAAGAACTGATTTTCAGTCTCTTATGTACTACATATTGCTGATGTTTGGTGTGTATAGTAGTAGTTTCTGCCTTTGGGGGCAAGTTTTAAACACACCTAGCGACTGTGTAAGGATATCTTTTGGTTTCAGTAGTACTAGTTTCCGGTATGTTTCAAAATTTATTAAAGGAAAAGTTGATTTTATGGCTTTCTAGTCTCTTGGATGAAGAATGTCTTCATTTCATAAAAATATGGCATATTATCCTCCATTTCATGAAAATGTTGCCCATGCATCTTCCTATCAGCCATATCATACTAAGGATACTATTAGTTTTACCCAAAATAACCCTGTAGCAGCAGGTTACTAGTGTGTTCAACATACTTACCACCCACCCACCCCTGCTCAGTTTGCACATCATCTTGCATATGTCCAATAGTAGTCTCAACAAAATCATCATTATTTCAACCAACATGCTTATTCACATGCCCAACCTTAGAGGGTTAATAACATGAGTATTAAATATATTTCTGATTTTCAAAGACAGATGTTAGAGATTGAAAGACAGCAGGAGGTTGACATGCATCAGGAAGAGTTGGCCTATCAGGCATACATCCATGAGCAGGAGATGGAGGTTCAAAGAAGACAACATAAAGAACACCTTGCAAGAGAGATTTTTGCAAGGGAAGAAAAGATGTAGATAATGCTTTCCCAGGTTTAGAAGGTGGAGAAACAACAAACCATCACCTTTGCAAATCCATTTTATGAAAAGCAGGTTAAGCATGATGAGGAGTAGAGGATGGAATGGAAAAGGAGACAATATAAGGAACATCTTGCAAAGCAGATAGTTGCAGAGGAGGAGCAAGTGAGGCTTTCGCTTGCTCAAACCCAGAGGTTAGAAGCTCAAGCACCTGTTTACATTCCTAGTTTCAAAAAAGCTCATAAGTTGATGGATTTTCCTGTTCCAAGTTTCAAGCCTACTAAGTTTTTTCACATTCCAAATGAGTATCCAATAATTGAAATTCCAAGTTTCAAAAGTTTTCATCCTAAAGAAGAGATAACATGTATGTCCAATGAATCTATTGTTGCTCATGAACAGTCTTTAGTGAAATCCCTAGATGTAGAATAGAAGGCCTTTGTTCAGGATGCACTTGTATATGAGGTCAAACTTGAGAAACTAGATCTTCAAATTAAAAATAAAGAAAAAAAATGATGTTGGGGAGCTTAGTCATTTAGAACAACAAATTTTAGAACCTAAGAAAGATGAGGATCCCCAAGTCATTGCTTATACAGATGATGAGATTTCATGTACAAAGGTGGATAGTTAGGAAGATCATATTTTGATCACAAAATTTGTAAATGCAAAACAACATATAGATGCAAAAGAGCAGATCTTTTCTTCCCTCAAGAGTTTTGTCCCAAGGAAAATAATAATCCTCTTATCATTAAAAGTATTGAGCAAAATGATGATGACTTGTTCTGGGATGACTTGGAGGTTTTTATTTCAAGCTTGGATAATAAATAGTCTTCTAGTGAAGAGCATCAGGTAAATATTGGTATGTCAAGTGAAATAGAGCCTTAGCCTCAAACCCTTACTGATTTACTTGATGAGCTTCTTGGTTTTGTGGAAGAAACAACCATGTTTTATCTTGCATCTTAGGAATCAAATGATTCCAATCAACAGGATGAGATCAAAGAGATAGCTCAAAAGTATGAACCATGTTGTCCCAATCAGCAGGTGGAGACAAATGAACATGAGGAACTTGGTGAAAAAGATGATATGTTTTGGTATGATGGGCTACCTTTGTTTGTTGAACAAAGTGAAGAAGATATTCTTGTGATGACACAATATTTGGAATAGCTACAGGATGTTCAACGGTGTGATGAGTTGCTGAATCACGAAAATCAATATGAGAATGAAGCTTTGGCTCATGAAGTAGTTTCATTTTGAGACGATCTAAAGTATATTTTGATACATGAGGAAGCCTCTTTTTTACCATTTGAATCGGCACCTTTCGAACCAGAAGATCAACCACATGATTTGGAACATCAAGAAACTAGTATGGAGAGTTTTGGATTCACGCTTTCTAGAGGATGCCCAATTAGGAATCTAGCCAACATCGAGGTCACTGAAGCACCATCAGTCATGCTTGCACCCAAACATGATAGTGCATCAAAAGAAGAACATACCAAGCTTACCTTTTCATTTCAGAACAATAGTATGCATAATCAGTATGAAGAGGTAAGTGAATATGTTTTCTTTTTCCAAGAAAGATTGCAGCAGCTAGATGAACATTTGTCATTTTTTCATCTTGTTTGGGCTGCTCACAGACATGTGAAATATTGAAAAATCATGAGAAAGGGAATTTATTTCAGCCAACCAGTTAATGGGTTTGTTTGACTATCTTTTTTGTTGGTTAGGGTAGGTTAGAATAGGGTTGTTTTAGTTTTCAGTTTCCCTAAGTGTTGTTCAACACAGTTAGGTAGTTTTCATTCTATAGTTTTGGTGTTTGAATAAGTTCTGAGGTGTCATGCACTAATCTAGTGAGTTACAATGAAATTACAAGCATGTTTTCAAAGTTGTGTCAACTTTAGGTGACTCTGTTCCCAACATATAAGCTACAAGCAACTGGTCAGGATGTTTAGCAAGCAAACATATAGCAGATGTCACCAAAAATGTTACCTATTTTAATTACTAGCTCAATCAAGTAGAGCTTTTATGTTTTCAAATAGAAAAACGAAAGGTACATTTCTTAATCTTTCCTACATTACATTCAGGTGTATAAGTAGAAATCAAAAAAGATTACATTAATATATTATTGTATTTATACAAGTGCATGTAACATAGGAAATATTTACACAGATCTTTTATGAAGAAGTAATCTTTATTGATTTTAAAAGTGCATATTGTCTCACACAAGCCATGAGACTAACTTGTTCAATGTAAATGAAGAAAAGCATATACATTGATAGGTAAAAAAATAGAATGCACATATAAGGAAAGAGGCCAGTCATTGTCTGAACGATTGGTTTAGTGTGTGTTGCCTTGCTTTGTCTTCCACCTTGAGTTGCTTTGTGTCCTCCTTAGCTCCATATTACTCCTAGTTCCTGCATCTGAGTGATAAAATTTTGTTAGAGCAATGAAGGTCTCTCACATTACATGTACAAGCACCCATGAACATATAAACTGATCTCCAAATGTATTAAACAAGCTTATTGTTGATACCCAAGGAAACATGGAGCATATCAAACATATTTTTCATCAAAAACCTCTACCATATGCATATATTTTTCTAACTTGTTTGCTTCATTTGCAGATAAAGGGAAAATTATGTTACTATTTTGTGTCATCTGATTTCAGCATGTGGGTTAAATGCGACTCCCACAAGGGTTGAGCCCAACATGCTGAAAGAATAGAATCTTTGATGTTTGAATATCATATAGGAAAACACAGTTTCTCTTTCAGATAAATGACATTCATTCAATCCAAGCCAATAGTATAAACATTTAGGACTGTTATTGTTATCTTTTGAAGAAATCAAAGTAATGATACATTGGTGAGAGGTGACATCCTAGTTTTTTAGCATTTATGGGTTTACATGCCAAGTGGTAAAAGTTTAATCACATTGTAGTACATGGAAAATACATCCAAGGAGCAATACATGATGTAATCTTTTCATCACATAGGAACCCTCATTAAGCAGTCCCATTACCTTAAAGCATTGCTACGAGATACTTTGAACTAAATATTCATAAGTGGAGGATTTGGAATTATATGTCTGAAGCTTTTGAAATAGAGTACAGTGAATGCAAAGAATACTATATTCAAATGATAATGCCATTATGTAGGTGTATGTAATAATGACAGAGATTTCATGATTGAGTAACACACATAAGAAAATTTTGTTCTATGTATTCAAGAGCCAAATAAGAAAACAACAAAAGGGCGGAATTAAAAGAATGACCAAGGCATGGCATGATTCAAGGGGTTAACAGTGACCTTGTATCATATTCAATTACTAGAATACAATGATAGTTGAGAATACCATGTATCTGTTTTCTCATGCCAAAGGAAGTGATACCATCAGGTATGACAGTCTATCAATAAGGATTAGTTTAAAGGGACAAGGTAGATGTTTATGTTTTCAAAGGCAAAAAAGAAGACAAAGGCACGATCCTATGTTGTGACAATTAATAAAATGAGCAGCAATATGGAGATAAAATCATTATCTTTGAAGATAATCTTTTTGCTCTCATAGGACATGCATTAAAGCTCAGGGAATAAATGATGCATGGGGAAAATAACCACAAGGATAATCTTGAGTGGGTGGTTAAGATAATAGCACATGAAGCTCTCAAAAGATATGAGATAGTCAATAAATGGAAGTCTAAATATAAAAGGGTAGCATTCATGAAGAAATGGAAATATGTGAAGTGTCTTTGAATCATACGATACTGTGCAATGACGTTGAATCATTTAGCAATACCCTATTTTTTCTTTCACGGGGCAGCATTGGAATAGTTGGATGAGGAGCTTCCACCCTCTCATAGAGTCTCATTCATATTATAATCTTGCACAATCTTATCATAGCAAAGGAGATTTTGACACTGTCGGCTGATAACACACAACCATGTGGAAAAAATGAAGTTACCCATGTAAAAAATATCAATAGAAAATCATGAGGCACAAAATTATTTTATCTACAGGGAAATGTTTGAAATATGCAAATAATCATATATTCATTCTCATTTTCTACATTTTGGGGCTTGGGTTGAGTTTTACCCATAGAGAGCAAAGAAATACACAAAAGAGCTCGAGTTTTTCTGTATAAAATGAAGGGTTTTTGCTTTCATAATTTTAGTATTTACAAAAAATAAATTCACAATAGCCTCGGCCTACAAGATCAATGGAGACTATCATGGGTTTCATTAAAACCAAGAAATTTACAAATATTGAAAACTCAAATAAACGTTTTCACAAATTTTTTTGTTCAGGAGGAGCTCAAATACAACATTTTTTCTACAAAAGTTGGAAGAGAAAAGGGAAATTTGCTGAAATAAAGAGCTTATTGTGAGATATACAGAGAATATTCCATAAAAACCCCCCATGAATGCTCTAGAGTAACCATGTGGCGGTAGAGGAAAAGCTTTCTAGAAAGCTCAATGTGTAAAGTAAAATGCCTTACAAACTTTGCATCATTTTTTTTAGCTAGGTTTTTCCCTAAGCTCATGCCAAAAAATAAAAGGTATTTTACCTTTTATTTAAACTTTTGCAATACAAACTAATGCCTCACCATGTGTCTATGACTAGTGACTAGGGAGGTATTAAAGCATATGTTAGCAATTTTTTTTTTTGCATCATGCCATAATGTAAACATTTATCTAAGTGATGCATTATAGCTCACTAGTTTAAATGTTATTATTAGATGCAAAATAATGTATCATGCTCTTTTGATACATTGGTTTCCAAGTCATGAAGGAGATATGATTGAATTTACGCTTTTGCAAGCATATTAGAGTTTAAGAGGTTAGCCAACATGGGCAGGGAATATAGGGAGCTCTTTTTGCTTTTGGAGCACTTGGAGGAGATTTAGGCACTATTTTCTTGTGTCTTCATGTTGGATATGGTCAAAGTTGACCTTTTCAACATTTTGGAGCTTATTTGGAAGAGATCTTATTGCTATTTTCTAGGATTTTCTGTTGCATCCGACCCCAAGAGGGTTCTAGATCCTTTTTTGGTGGATGATGGAGATTGGATGATAAAATTCATCTTTTGAACTCATTTTGAGTTAGTTCTGACTTATGTTTTTTCTGTTTTGTGACCCTTTTGAAGTCCTTGGAGAAAATACAGAGTTTTTGTAACTCTTTTATAGATTTATACTCAATTGTGCTTTTCCTTTCAATCAATAAAATCAAAGCTATTTTTTTCCTTCTCAGTACTGGTTGTTGTGTAATAACATGAAATTATTGATATTTCCTTGTGATGATAATGTTTATCCTTGGTTTTGTCTAGTTTCTCATTGCCTTTTTGCATAAGTGCATGTTTGTGCAGGTCATAGTTCATGTTCTACTAGTTCTATGCAGGATTCAACTGTGAAGCCAAGCATTTGAGCCTCTAAAAGGTCATTTGTTATTCCTCTTGAGTTTTTCCATAAAAATTCAAAACCCTTCTATGAAATACTTATGCAAGACATGTCAAAACTGAGTTGTGTATGTTGTAGTGAGATTTATTGATCACATTATGTGTCAAAACAGTGATACAAATCCTTAATATTTGGTGCATCACCATAGGATTAGATTTTTTAGTTTATGCATTCCTTCTCCCTTTTCCCAATAAAAGCAGTAGTTTTAGGTGACACCATAGGAAGCCGACCTTCTCCGGATGTTGACCTCTGTTTACAAGTTACCCACATTTTTAGAGGTCTTCCCATGTTTCTCCGAATTTTTGAATTTCATATTCAACATGGTGTAAATTTTAGTAGATAACAGAAGCAAAGAATGATTGTGGTGGATAATATTCTTTTGATAAGTGTCTATTCACTTATTTCATTGTATATTTCATCTTTTCTATATTCATGTGTATATTGTTTGATTCTATTAATAGTTGAACATCCAAAAAAAATTAGAGATGAGGTGTATTCAATGGATTTGAAATAAAAACTCATTAGTCACCTCTCCATCTTCTTGACAAACAAAGAGTAATTGACTCTTGAATCCCAATCCATAGGGTTGACATATTATGAATATTTTGTTGTATGTGTATACAAATTTGTTGTATGTACACATTTTTGTTTTACCAACATGTAATATTGTATGTTTATATAGATTTGTTATACATACATTATTTTCTTACCAATGTATAACATTGTATGACTATTTGGCATTATAATGTCCTTGTGTATATGAAATTTTATATTATATATATAGATGTTGTCATATTTATTATTTCTACATGATGCTATCAGATTTCCATGCAGTTTGATGTGTATAATGAGTGTATAGGAAAAATGTATTATCCAATGTGAGTTAATTCAAATAAATTAATCTTTAGTTTATTTATAAATTAATTGAAATAAATAAAATAAGGATAGCCTTTTTGTCTCCTTGAAGTTGGGTCATCCCAAAATAATGAGTCCCAAACTTGGGACATTAGTTTTTTCACTTTGGAGGGGTTTAAGAAATATAAAACACCTTTAAATAAATTCATCTTTATTTGAAGACTCTATAAAAATACGTTCGAACCATGGTGACCTTCATTTGAAGGTGTTATTTTATTGATTTCAAAATAATAAAATAATATCTTTGAATGAAGGTATTCTTTTACTATAAAAAATTAATCAAAAGTGAAATGATTGAAGTCATTTTGCTTTCACATTTCATAAGAGCATGGAGGTTTTGGATGCCAATGAAACTAACCATCGTTTTCATGGGGTGAAAATATAAGCATGCACAAAAATTTGAAGACAATTCTTCAAGCACATTTGTCCCCCATTGTGCCACATGGCTTATAGTAAAGATGTGCAAGTGTTATCCATGTCTACAAACCGCTTCTATAGTTTGATATTTTGTTAGGTATTTTTCAATACCAAGTGTAATTTTTTATTGAGATTATGAAAATTGTTTAAGGTATTTTTTATCTCTAAAATATGAATTGGAAACCCTAAAACTTTTTTTTACCCTAAAATGTCAAATTGAAACCCTAAATAGCTATTTTGAAACCCCAAAATGTTTAATTGAAATCCTAAACTATTGTTAACCCTAAAATGTCAAATTGAAACCCTAAATAGTTATTTTTAACCGTAAGATCTAAAATTAAAACCCTAAAAATATATTTATTAAGGTCCTATAATGTCAAATTGAAACCCTAAAATGTTTAATTGAAACCCTATACAACTAGTTTCCAACCCTAAACTATAAAATTGAAACCCTATACAACTATTTGTAACCCTAAAAATATTAAATTGAAACCTGTACAACTATATTTTAACCCTAAAACGTCAATTGAAACACTACATAGTTACTATAAACCCTAAAAGAACTATTTTAATTTCCCTAGTTTCTATATTATAAACCCTAAAATATTTATTTAAAACCCCAGTTTCTAGATTATAAACCATAAAATTTTTATTTTGAAACTCTAGTTTATATATTATAAACCCTAAAATGTCTATTTCAAACCCTAGTTCCTACATCATAAACCCTAAAATATATTTTTAAAACCCTAGTTTCTAGATTATAAACCTTAAAATGTCTATTTCAAACCCTAAGTTCTAAATTTTAAACCCTAATTTAGACATTTTAGGGTTTATAATCTAGAAACTAGGGTTTCAAATTACAAGATTTTTCTATATTGATAATTCCTTTATGTTTTAACTATCATTGTGGGTAATTTTATTCATGCCCTATTTATAGAAAAATATTTCTCATTAAAAGAAAAGATCATTTTTGGAGATTGCCTAAAAATAATTATCTATAATGTATAAAGAGAATATTTGTATTTTGATTAAATTACGAGTTTATAAATCTTATTATGTTTTTGAGGATTGTTGGAATAAGACTATACTTAAATTTGACCATGCTAAAAATATGGGTAAATATTTGAATCACATTTGAAAAGGTTTTTGTTGTATTTAATCTTATATGGGATTTTTTCATATTTTTGAAAATTGAAGGCACATGTTTGGCTGGTGGCATAACAATGATGCAACTTCTTCCTTAGGATAGTTGTGAATTTTTCATATAATTGATTGTAGGAGTTTATGGTGAACTCCTCAACACCCCAAGATCACTTGCAAGACAAAATAACTTCCATAAGAAAGAAAAGGTAGAAATATCATGTTATGATTAAGGATGCAAGAATGCCAAAATAAATATGGCAATGCACATATGAAGCCTTGACTATATAGGCAAGGTGAGGGATAGGATTAGACAAATCATGACAAGTGTCTTAATCCTATGACATGACACAACTAACTCATAGCAACCAACAACCTGGGACACAAACATTAAATGAATACCAACTAGCTAAGATAGGTGAGAAATAATGCTTAACTAAAAAGACTCCTTCCTAGTCCACCTATGTGGACTTAACATGTAAATAGGACCTAGATAGGTAAAATTACTATTTACACCAATAACCCCCCTTAAATACAACTTAGGGAGTACTTATGTAAATTAAACAAATATGGGTCCCTGCTACAAGGCCATGTTAGGTACCCATGTACAAATGCAAATGCAATCTCTCAAAAATGATGAAAACGAGAAAACCTAGTGGGACAAAAATCCTCCCCAAAAGAGAGATAAGATACAATAATGAGCTCTACATAAAAAATGAGAGGAAAAAACTCCATTCGAGGAAAAAGACCCCCCTATTAGAGAGATGAAGAAGAGACCATTCATCCCCCCTTAATAAAATGATCCATCACAAATCCAATCAATCTCCCTTCATACGAAGGATGACAAGAGAAACCATACAACTTCCCATGATGAGATAACCTATTGCAAAGAAGCACTAGAAGCACACTTGTGGAGTAGCACTAGAATATTTAATTAGGCAAGAAAAGGAAAATTAATTTTTATGCTAGAAACCATATTAGAGTCACACAAAGACTCAGGTCAGAATCATGATAAAGCAACAACAATCCCAATGCCAAGGAACACTAGAAAACTCTCAAACTGACACAACTCTGGAGAATATGAAGAAATAGTTGATTGATAAATGATGTGGAACTGAAATGAAGTGTAAATATTAAAATTGCACCCTCCCAACTATCAAAATATCTAAGTAATCTCCAGGACACCCATTGAGCAAGAATTGAAAGGGTGGGTGCAAAAAGATGGGGGCCCAAAAAGTGGCAAACGTTTTAATTTTTTTTTTAAAAGTCATAATGCGAGCATGTTATAATGCACTCACATTATGGCTTGGATTGATCGAGCTTGAGGCTCGGTCACTTCCAAGCTATAACATGCTCATGTTATAATGCGAGTGCATTATAGCTTATTAAAACAAAACAAAAAAAGCAAAAACTTCATTCTACATTTTTTGCAACTTTTTGTTTTGTCTGTGGCTTGAAACCCTTGCATAATGTACTCACACTTTTGGAAGGCCAAATCTACTTCAATTATTCAATGAATCTTCATAAAAATATCACCACGACGTCGGGGAGATTGAAGAAGTAAGTAATTTAGTTTTTTGTCTGAATTTGGCATCAAATATGTATATTTAATATGTTTTTTGATGTAAATTTATTTAATTTTTCAAGAAATGATAATGCACCTCCAAACCCTCATCAAATTCCTTTTCAAAATATTGATTCACCTCATGTCGAAATACCTGCTAAGGAACAACTCCAACAAACACCTCTAATAATTCCTCAACATGCTCTAGGAACTTGAGAAAATTTAATGGGCTAAATTGAAAATAATAAAAAACAAATTAAGGATGTAATTGCAAGGTTGAAAGATCCTGCAAGCTCAACCTCGAATAGAAGCATGCTTGCTCAATCACTTGAATTGATAGTATCACATTTATATTCAATTAGCAAGCAAATAAGTGGTTGGTTGGACAAGAGATGACAGTTTAGAGAATTTTACGCAGAAAAATTATCGTATAAACAAGTGAAAGATGAAAAAATTATAAAATTTAACTTATGTTCCCTATTCACAAACCCTAGAATGAATCAACCTTTACATCCTTCAAGCAAGAGGTTCCCTATCTATTGGTGCAACCACCGAGGGATAAAGAACCATTTTTGGAGGAGGTGGTGGAAGGTTTTTAACCATCCTCCAGGCAACAACGATGAGGTTCCACAATATTTTTTGAGGAAACTCTACTGTGAGTTTTTCCTCAATAAAATCCCAAACAATTTTGATATGCAGGACTTTCAAGATAGAGGTGGGGGCTCCACATAGGACAGAGCCAGGGCACGTATCGATACACAAAGGGTAGTGAGACGAACACTCACTAGACCAACATATGAGCATGTGACTATCCCTTCTGTTGTGAAGGTGAGTGTTGAGGTTGATATATTATAGTCGATTAATTTCCTCACCTAGAGCCTCATACAACATACCAGTCCTCTAGCACAGGGTGAGCATGGCGAGTCTTCAAGGAGGAGAGTTCCACCTCATTATTGTTAAGCTTGTGGATCACCCTATGGTTATGATCCCATGGATAGTCAGGATGTAGGTGCCCAGGGTACATCTGTAGCTGATCAAATAGCGATGGCATATGCCCTCCTTCATGAGGCATTTAGACTTGATAGTTAGGTAAATGTTAGCAAGTTCACTGAATTTAATTTATTAAATTTCATTTTTGAAATGCAAGATTAACTAAATTAGTTGAATGATTATAATGAAATTTTAGGTCATAGTGTTCACTCTATTTTTAGCGGTCCTCCACCTCCCTATTACGCGACCACATATACTACAGTGGTATGTAACTAGTAAAGAATTATAAATATTACATGTGAATAGCTAAAAATTATATGAATGGTATTCTTATATCTCATTTTGGATGTTGAATATAGGTTAATCTTAGAGCTTCGACAGTAACACCTGCCAGTGGAGGTGGTCATTGAAGTTTCACTCAGGTAATACAAACTATTTATAATTTTAATATAAAAAATTGTATTTCATAATTGAATAATGTTTAATGACTTGAAGGTTCTAGATAGTTTGTAAGTATTCTTTTTACTTTTTAATTAATTTGATTTCAGGATGTTATGCAATTCATAATCTATGAATTTCATTTGTTCATGTTGTTGACCTTTATTTATCATTTATGCTATATCCTTTATTGTTCAGTTGTTGTCCTTTATTCATCATTTCTCCTTGTGATCATTACTCTACCTATGTGAATATTACACTATCCACTGTAATGAAGATATCTCACTCTATTTCTTAGTTATCTCTTCTTTGTGATGCACCCATGCATATAAATATAATGTTGAGATTTTATGAAAATCATGGAGTGTGTTTATTGGTGTGAATTGTTATCAAGATCTTAGGACCACAATCCCCTCATTTCTCACTATCACTACACCATTTTTTTCTAGTTTACAGTGCTAATTATTGATTCTTTAAACATGCATCTCACTATCATTCTTTACATTATTTCCCAAAATCTTATCCCCACTTCAAAAAAATTTCACACTTCATATCAAAAATTTTTTGCACGACTTCTTTATGTAATCATGATATTGTCCCTTGCTTGCATGATATGATTGTCCCTGGGACTGCCATCTTGTGACTATCCTTTAATTTGAAATTTTCCTTATGAAACATGAAATCCCTTGAAGCAATATATAGTTTAATAAGTACTCAAAATTTTGTTAACTATCTCATACATTATAAGTCATGACATGTATCACTCTTCTAGTTTTCGAAATTGAAAAATGTTGTTTTATTTTCAAATGATGCAAGCAAAGACTCCTCTTGATGTTGATAGGGCAATGGAGCATGGTTTCTCAACAGCAATAGATAACTCGATGCCTTTGACAGGGGTATGAGGAAGATTAGTAAATTTCAAATTACATTCATTGTTAGAGCTATTTATTATTGAAAAATAAAATGATTATTGATTTGTAGTTTAATGTCTATCTGGATGGTTTCTATAGGACTTTGGAACACCACCATCATAGTATTTCATTGTTGTGGATGAGGAGAGAGATCATTTGGCGATAGTACGTGATTATTTTGTTAAATATTTCACTTGTTATAATGTAATTTTTACATATTAATGTCCATACTTTTTATTGTAACAGGTAAATCTCCATGAAGAATTAAATAGGAGGAGCCCTCAAGTTCAAAGTAGACCACTTTCATACATATCTCCATCCACCTAATGATCAAAGGTTGCTCGTGATCTATTTTATTTCCCTAGAGGGGAATGAATTTTTATTGGGATCCTTTGTTGTATGCCTATATGGAATTTTTGGACATATATACGTGAAATTGTATGCCTATCTGACATTCTTGTAAGCCTATATGGCTATTTTGTATATATGTTATACTTATATCGACATATATTGATGTATGCCTATATGGCTATTTGGTTAATACACACCTTTTTTTATTGATGGTGTCCATATTTGCATTATAAATCCATGCTTGAATGGATATTTGTAGATGGTTTACTTCAAATATTTTAAATAAAAGTGTATTCCATGCACTCTTCCTTTATATAATTGTAAATATATAAAGTTTGAACATTATACAGTAAATATGAACTATTGGGTGAATTGAAAACCTAGCCATGTTATCATTGACATCATCAATCATATGAATATAATAATGCATGATGCAATTACCACCTAGATCTCTCCACCACTACACATCTAAGTCCATACTCTCTAGGATCATTGTAGCATGGCAAGGAAATTCATGTAATTATACAATGCACTTTAAAGTATGCAACTAAACATGAGCAAGACATTATTACATGTGACCTCATACCTCTAGAATTTTGTGATATAATTCTTGGAAGACATCTACCATTCCAAACCCCAATAGTGGATGCTATGAATCAAAAGATAATATTTTTACCTCAACAAGTCTAAATTATAAGACAAAATGGTTTGGTCTCTACTAAATAATGTTATAACATTGATAATATAAAAAAAATCTTTCTTCTTATTGTCTACTTAGAGATATTGCATAGGAAAGCTCACAAGCAATAACATTGCTCACTCATGCATCTTCTCTATCACAAAAATAGATGCTTGAAAATGTACTATTATAGGATGAAAATGTCTTTATAAATTGCAAAAGTATTCCAAAAATAATTTATGGTACACAATCAAACCAATTGGTTATTGAATGTGCTTTCCCAAATAGATCATTGTATCATAGGTCTACTTATGAGAAGGATGAAATTTAGCACAAAATCTAAGAGCTACTTGATCAAGGAAAGATTTGACCTAGCTATTTTTAATGTGACAACTTATAAGCATGAACAATGATGTACGGGAACTTGCAATAAAAGTAGAGTGCATGTAGCATAATCTGCAAGCATTATAGTTTTATGAATTATATAGATTAAGTTACCACATGTATTTATAAGTAAAGTTATGTTTGTTTCTGCTACTGTGAGGAGGTAGTAGTGATGGCTATATTGGAAACATGTATGTATATCAAAATATTAAGGATATAACTATTTCTTCATAGCGTGTGGTAGAAATTGCATATTTAAGGTGATTATTCACATAGAGACATCATAATTAGTGATATGTGTGGTATGTTGATGTCATATTAACTTCATACTTATTGAACACATTAATTTCACCTATATTTTTTGGTTAATTATTAACTTTCCTACACCATTATGTGTTTGTGGTCTTCGATGACATATTTTTGGCATATAGTTATGGAATCAAGTTTTAATCAAGAAAAATTACAAACAATTTACACTATGTTTCCAATAATTTATTCAAGTATATTCAAGTACCCATCCTCTAGTTGTTTGAACCTTCACTTCAATTTAGAGACATATTCTTCATGCCCACACTTTCTTTCATCTCAAAAAAATGTTTTTCTATATGGACCAAAACATTTACGACTACATTGAGTTCAAGCAACAAAGGAGACTAGTTCTTTGGTGTAAATTATATAATCATAAGATTATAAAGACACCTATGTTGACCAAAAATTGTAAAGTGGGCTTATTCTATAGCCACCCAAATGTGTTCAAATTGTTAGTTTACCCCCAGGAGATGAAGAATGTAAACAATGCCTCTCGACAATTTTTTATTAAATGTAACTGACACTTTTTGGAACATCTAAAATATAGTTGCCACTGTGGAATGACTTAGATATATGAAAAAAAGGGAGGTTATTGTAGAGAGACCCTATGTGACCTTATACCTTCAGACAAAATGTTTGTAAGACCCATGGTTTCCAAGTAACAATTTGTCAAAGTTTGTTTCCCTTCCGTACTTTGGTCTCTTAAGAGAAATCATCGATGCAATGTAGTCTAAAATGTTTTGGCATGCTGGGGTGTGAAATAGGACCTTTCCTAGCATAACACTACCCACCCTGACGTGTTGGAACTGTTGGTTTGTTTGCACAATGAATAGAACAAAAATTACTATTGTCATATGAAATTGCACCCTACTGAGCACGAAGCTCGATATTCCAATGACACAATAGAAATGACCCCAAGGTGTGGGACCTTTGCACATATGAGTTTGAATCTCTGGAGAAGGTCAGGTTCTTTTTCCAATCCTAGTGCAATGTGATGGTCCAACCCAACACATGAAAACCTACCACTAACCTCTAACAACTCACAAGAGAAAAGGGTTAGAAGGAATGCATGAAAGGGAAAATGTAGGTGATACACCAAGATGGAAAGGTCGCTACTTCTTGACTTAGACTGCACAAGACATCATTGAAGAGGGAACAAAAGACTCACACGGTTCTTTGTTTGGTTGATTTCAAGGGAATACAAGAAGGTTAGGGTTTGACAAAGCACTGGAAGGAAAGCAAAGTTTCTCAAACCAACAACTGTAAACCATGTAACACAAAAATACATGCATGAAAATACAATAAACACTCAGATATGAAGGTAATAACTTACTCAAACACAAAAGAGTTGAGAAGACGAAAGCTTGGTCAATTTCAATAACATAGAGGCAAAAAGCCAATCTTTACAATGGCAGAGTGTGAAATACAGTCTACAAAAGAAAAACACCAGAGGATCCAGAGGAAGAAGAACCCTTAAAATGAATACATTTTTTTCCTTTATATATCAAGCATAAATAAGAAACATAAACTGAACCCTAACCCTAACCCTAACCAGGGTTAGCAATGAAGCCTATGGTGTGAAAGAATGGAGCCATTCGAGAAAAATATCGATTAGGGCATAGATCCACCAAGAAGTCAACAAAGAGTAATAAATGGGAATGGATGCCCATGAAATCCAACTGCATAAGGCATGGGAAGCAATTAATGTCATTCTTGAAGCTCAAGAATCAGATCTAGGTGCTCAAATGTCAAATCAAGCCTCAAAAATGTCACCCAAAAAACACATCAAAATGCAAGAAGGTCGGGGCATCAGGCCCAAAAAATAACCTTTATAGGTTTGAAAAAATGGTCTGAAGCCCCAAAAATGCTTTTTTTAGGGGTCGGGCGTCGAGCCTACCGCTTACCATATGCTTGGAAGGAGGAGCAAAGTGTGAAGAAGAAAGGAAGCATCGAGCATGAAACCTCATACCATCGGAGGTTGGAGGTCGAGAGGATAAGATACCTCTTACCGAAGAAAAGTAAGAGGTAAAGGGGAAGCCTAAAGGAAAAAACTTGAAACCCCAACACTTAGTTGAATTTCGAGAGAAAGAGAGAAGGTGAGAATGGAAGTAGTAAGAAGAGAAAGAGATGAGACTCAGAGGTCAGACCTTAGACCGTCAGAGGTCAAAGATCAGGAGGAAGCTTTACCTCTTACCTAAAGAAGGTAAGAGGTAAGAGAGAAGGATAAAGAAGAAAAGCATAAGGATGGAAGAGGAAAGGGAAGAGGGAAGAAGGAAGACTGAAGGCCGAAGGCAAAAAGGAGAAAGGGAAAAATGGAAGAGGAGAGGGATGGTAAGGGGTAAAGGGTAAGGCCGAAGGCTGACACCCGAAATACTTAGAAGAAAAAAGGGAAGGAAAAGAAGAAGCAATGGAGAAGGCATGAAGGAAGCAAGTAAGAGACAAACCGAAAATCCAAAATTCTGGGACTTAGCAAAATTCCTTCAAGGAGAAAACATGCAAGATGGCCCATGTAGAATTTCTCAGATCGGTTATCAATGATGGGACATCAAATGGGGGCATGAAATGTCAACATTAATGGAAAATTATATAGGATTATTTCCCACTAATCATGGGATTCAGAGGCCTTATTAGTCCATTAGGAACAGTCATGAAGGGAAAAACTTAACAGTTAGGCCTCCTCAAAGAAAAATAAAACATGTGCAGTTGCACTTGGAGGAAAGCATGAAAGCTAAGAGCGTACATTCCCTTAAGGAGAATGCAGGGTGTGCAAACACACTTTATGCAAAGAAAATATTTACAATATATACACTAAACTAATAAAAAGCAAAGTATGGAAGCTTGCCTTTGTCAAAGATGAACCTTTTGAAGGAGTTGATCTCCCTCAAACCATAGTTACAAACCTCACCTAGATGCAACCATTGAAAACTACTGCTAACATGCATGTAATTGCATAATATGCTTGCAAGGTGAAGGATTGCTTCATTCTAAATTTTTACATTGCAAGGGAATAGAATGATGCAAGTGTTAGACTCGTCTAACAAGTGTTGGTGCCTTAGGTGAACATACATCAGTAGGGGTGAACTTTTGTGAAGACAAGCCAACATCCAAGAACAAACCTTTTATAGAGGGAAGATAACTCACCTAACAAAAGGATGGTCCAATGTCACCATCACTAACCTCCTCAATGCATGAGATAAAACAAAAGGATAATGTTTCCAACTCACATGGTGATGAAAAATATGCCAAATCTAATTTTTTATTTGCACAAGAAAGACCTTCCTCATACACCTCAAAAAAAAACTTTGAATCTTGGGCATACTATTAGACTGAGAAATGGGGGCATCACTCTCCAAACAAATGTGTGGTTTCTCAATAACTACAAAATCATTTACATTGATGCACACTTCATCAACATAAAACTTAGATTTTTGAGACACTTCAAGTGAAGAACTAAATTCTTCAAGTTGTCTCTCTATTTTCATTTCTTCTTGGCAACGAGCTGCAACAAAATAAGACTCTTGGCATGTAATGGTTGCCACGTCTTGCTACTTCTTCATTATTATGTTGCTGCCCACAAATTTTCTCTTTTAGGGGTGAAATATTGGCATCCAAGCTTGAAAAAAAAGCTTCTAAATCATTCCAAAAGAGGTCATCTACCTTAGAACTACAAACCTCAATAGATCATGGATCTTCATCCACTATAACAGGGGCTAAACACATCTTTTGCTACTACCCCAAAACCATGGAATTGTCTTCAACCATCAATCCCAAACCATGTTGTTCAGAGGCTTTAGCTGATGTAGGTATATTTTATCTATCCTCCTCATCTTTAATAAAACAAGGGAGGACTTCAAATGAGAGGACTGATTCCTCTATTGCATCAATTTTTTCTACCTTTTTAATGCCTTGTTGTTGCAACACTGTTTCATCTTCAATTTTTTCTTGCAGCAAAGCAAGACACTCATTTCCAAGAACACATGAAGGCTCCACAATAGCAACCTCTTCACTCCTAGCCCAAAACTGCTCAATAGGAGTAAAAGGTTGAGCATCCTCAAGGATAGGTTCTTGTGAGGAATGGAGGATCACAAAACTTAAGATTTCCAAATAGAAGATTTGCTTGATGGAACATGAGGTTCTATTGTAGTTTCAAGGGGCTAATTAGGATTCTTGAAACTAATTTTTTTGTGCTTGCATACCTCTTGCACAATAGGTTGTTCTAGAAAAAAAGAAGGGCTAACAAGAGTTTCAAGAGGCTTGTTATAATTCTTGAAATTCACAAACCTATATTTTCTTACCTCCTCCCTAGCAGGTTGTTTTGGAACGAATGGAGATGCTTGTTTGAAACTAGGCACACAAGGGGTTGCTTGAGTCTCGAGCACTTGTGCTAGAGCAATGGAAAGTCTAATTTTTTCTTACCTAGGAACAATATCTTTTGTTGTACACTCTTCTTGTTTCCTTCTTTGCACCTCCAACCGCTACTCATACCTCCACTAAGCTTCTAACTCTTGCTGATGTGAATAATGAGCTTGATGGAAAAACTCATCATGTTGTGGGAAACAACACTGTTGCCCTCGATAGGCTTGATTTTCCCACTCTTTTTACTGTAGGTCAAGCTCTTGTTGTCTCTTAAGCTCATCAACTTGTCTATTTAAATCAAGAAAAATGCTTGTGATTTCACTTGCACTTAAATTATCAAAATTTTGGGGTTGAGTAGGAGAGAAACAAGGTTGATTTTGAAAATGATGAATCTCTTGGGGTTGCTGATAATAATATGTAAGTGTCCAAGAAGAGTGAGCAAGGTGGGGTGGGTGGTATGTATTTTGAGAAGGTTGAGAACCCACAACAACAGGGTTCTTTGGAATGAAATGGGAGGTATAACTAGCCTGATATGGCTGATTGGAAGGTGCAAAGCTGGCATTATCATGATATGGTGGAGTGTACATATGGTTTCCATTAAAATATGATATTTTAATACATAGGAAACACCTCAAAAATTACAAACTAAGAGCAAATGACTGCCTAACCACAGATTTCGGGCACATACCAAAAGAGTCACCCAAAGAGTTGCAAAGTCGCTAGGTGCTTGAAGAATGCTTCCAAAGTTTGAAATGTTAAAGAGCACACCAACTCCTCAACATGATGAAGTGATTAAATTGGGCTGCTTGAACTAGTTGATTTTGAATGGAGTCACCATGGTGTTTGAAGATATGCCTCAAAAGGAAAGATGCACTGAAGAAAACACCAAATTCTTCAATGGAGAGAAGTAGTCCCATTAGGTGTGCCAAAAATTGTTGTCACATGAAATTGCACTCTGCTGAGCATGAAGCTCAACATTCCAATGACACAATGGAAACAACCTCAAGGTGTGGGAACTTTGTGTGTATGAGGTTGAATCTCCAAAGAAGGCCAACTTCCTTTTTCAATCCCAATGCAATGTGCTGGTCCAACCCAACACATGAAAACCTACCACTAACCTACTCTAATAGCTCACAAGGGAAAAGGGTTAGAAGGAATGCATGAAAGGGAAAATTAAGGTGATACACCAAGATGGAAAGGTCACTACTACATGAATTATACTACATAATACATCATTGAAGAGGGACCAAAAGAATCACACAATTCTTTATTTGGTTGATTTCAAGGGCATACAAGAAGGTTACAGTTTGACAAAGCGCTGGAAGGAAAGCAAGGTTTCTCAAACCAACAATTGTAAACCATGTAACACAAAAATACATGCATGAAAATATAATAAACACTTAGATATGAAGGTAATAACTTACTCAAACACAAAAGAGCTGAGAAGAGGAAAGCTTGATCAATTTCAATAACATAGAGGCAAAAAACCAATCTTTACAATGAGAGTGTGAAATACAATCTACAAAAGAAAAACCCCAGAGGAGCCAGAGGAAGAAGAACCCTTAAAATGAATACATTTCTCCCTTTATAGATTAGGCATAACTGAGAAACACAAACCGAACCCTAACCCTAACCAGGGTTAGCAATGAAGCCTGTGGTGTGAAAGAATGGAGCCATTTGTGAAAAATCTAGATTAGGGCATACATCCACCAAGAGGTAAACAAAGAGTAATAAATGGGCAAGGGCGCCCATGAAATCCAATTGTAGAAGGCATGAGGAGCAATTAATGTCATCTTTGAAGCTTAGGAATCGGATCAAGGTGCTTAAACGTCAAATCGAGCCTAAAAAATGTTGTCCACAAAACAAGTCAAAATGCAAGAAAGTCGGGGTGTCGGGCTTTAAAAATCACCTTTACAAGTCTGAAAAAATGGTTTGAAGCCTCAAAAATGCTTTTGTCAGGGGTCGAGCGTTGGGTTGTCGGATGTCGGGTGTCAGGCCTACCACTTACTGCATGCTTGGAAGGAGGAACAGATTGTGAAGAAGAAAGGAAGCATTGGGTGTCAGACTTTAGAACATCAAAGGTTAGAGGTTAGGAGGATGAGATACCTCTTACCAAAGAAAGGTAAGAGGTAACTTGGGGAATCCTGAAGGTTGAAACCTGAAACCCTGACACTTAGTCAAATTTCAAGAGAAAGAGGGAAAGTGAGAATGGAAGTAGGAAGAAGCGAAAGAGATGATAATCAAAGGTCGAACCTCAGACCATTGGAGGTTGGAGGTTGGGAGGAATCCTTACCTCTTACCTAAAGAAGGTAAGAGGTAAGAACGAAGGCTGAAGGTCAAAGAAGAAAAGTGTAAGGATGGAGGAGGAAAGGGAAGAGGGAAGAGGGAAGACCTAAGCTCGAAAGGAGAAAGGAAAAAATGGAAGAGGAGAGGGATGGTAAAGGGTAAAGGGTAAGGTTGAAGGCTAATCCAAAAATACTTAGAGGAAAAAAGGGAAGGAAAAGAAGAAGCGGTGGAGAAGGCATGAAGGAAGCGAGTAAGAGATAGCCTGAAAACCCAAAATTTTGGAACTTAGCAAAATTTAGGAAACCTTCAAGGAGAAAACATGCAAGATGGACCATGTAGGTTTTATTATATCATTTATCAATGATGGGACATCAAAGGGGGGCATGAAATGTCAACAATTACACCACCTTGCAACTTTACACTGCATGCATCTAACACTTTTTTCATTGACAAAAAAATTGTCACCATGGGAAAATGGATTGGAGATATGAAAAATTGAGAGAGGTTATTGTAGAGGGTCCCTACATGATCCTATATATTTATACAAAATGTTTCTAAGTGTCATGGTTTTTGAGTAACATCTTGTCAAAATTTGTTGCCCTTTTCCACTTTGGTCTCTTAAGAGATATTGGTGGTGCAATGTAGCTCAGAAGGTTCCAGCATGCTGGGGTGTGAAACATGAAATTTCCTAACATAAACCTACCCATTTGGATGTGTTGGAACTATTCATTTGGTCACATGATGCACAAAATTAAAATTACACCACCTTGCAACTTTACACTACATGCATTTGACACTTTCTCCATCGACTAAAAACTTGTCACCATGAGTAAATGGATCAGAGATATGAAAAAATGAGAGAGGCTATTATAGAGGGGCCATATTTGATCTTGTAAATTTAGAAAAAAATGTTTTTTGAAGTTTCATGGTTTCTAAGTAACAACTCATCAAAGTTTGATGTCATTTTTTGGTCTCTTAACAGAAATCATCAGTGCAATGTAGCTTGGAATGTTCTGGCATGCTGGGGTACAAAATAGGACCTTTCCTAGTATAATCCTACCCATCCAAATATGTTGGAACTATTAGTTTTTTCGCATGACAAACAAAACAAAAATTACATCACTTTGCAAATTTACACTGCATGCATTTAACACTTTTTCCATCAACTAAAAACTTGTCACCACAAGCAAATGGATCGAAGATATGAAAAACCAAGAGAGATTATTATAGAGGGGCCCTATGTGATCATGTAACTTCAAAAAAGATGTTTCTAAGTGCCACAATTTTTGAGTAACATGTCATCAAAGTTTGTTGCCATTTTGCACTTTGGTCTCTTAAGAGAAATCATTGGTGCAATGTAGCTTAAAGTTTTTTGGCATGATGGCGTGCGAAACAAGACCTTGTTTAACATAAATCTACCCATTGGAACTATTTTTTTTGTTTCACGACAAACATAACAAAAAATACACCACCTTGCAACTTTACATTACATGCATTTGACACTTTTTTCGTCAATTGAAAACTTTTCACCATGGGAAAATGGATCAAATATATGAAAAAATAAGAGATTTTATTGTAGAGGTGCCCTATGTGATCTTGTACCTTCAAATAAAGTGTTTCTAAGTTCCACAGTTTTTGAGTAACAACTTGTCAAAGTTTGTTTCCCTTTTGCACTTTAGTCTCTTAAGATAAATCATCGATGCAATGTAGCTCATAATTTTATGGCATCTGGGGTGCAAAACAAAACCTTTCCTAGTGTAACCCTACCCATTAGGGTTGTTTGGAACTATCGGTTTGTTCACACATCGAACAAACCAAAAATCACACCACCTTGCAACTTTACATTGCCTGTATTTAATACTTTTTTCCATTGACAAAAAACTTGTCACCACGGGAAAATGGATCAAAGATATGAAAAAAAGAGAGAGGTTATTGTAGAGGGACCCTAATTGATCTTATACTTTCAGAAAAAATGTTTCTAAGTGCCATAGTTTTCTAAGTAATAGCTTGTCAAAGTTTGCTACCCTTTTGCACTTTGGTCTCTTAAGAGATATCATTAGTGCAATGTATCTCATAAGGTTTCAACATGTTGAGGTTTAAAACAAGACCTTTCCTAGTGTAAATATACTCATTCAAATGTGTTGGAACTATCAATTTGGTCACATAACAAACATAACAAAAATTACACCACCTTGCAACTTTACACTGCATGCATCTAACGCTTTTTCCATCGACCGAAAACTTGTCACCACAAGCAAATGAATTAGAGCTATTAAAAACTGAGATGGGTTATTTTAAAGGGGCCCTACATGATCCTATACCTTTAGATGAATTTTTTTTAAGTGCCATGTTTTTTAGTAACAATTCATCAAAGTTTTTTGCCCTTTTGCACTTTGGTCTCTTAAGAGAAATCATCGATGCAATGTAGCTCAGAATGTTTTGACATGTTGGGGTACAAAACAAGACCTTTCCTAGTCTAAACCTACCCATTCATATGTGTTGGAATTGTCGGTTTGGTCACACGATGAACAAAGAGAAAATTACACCACCTTGCAACATTATATTGCATGCATTTGATGCTTTTTCAATTGACTGAAAACTTGTCACGATGGGAAAATGGATCATAGATATGAAAAAATAAGAGAGGTTATTGTAGAGGGGCCCTATGTGATATTTTACCTTTGGATAAAATGTTTCTAAGTGCTACAATCTTTGATTAATAGCTTGTCAAATTTTGTTTCCTTTTTGCACTTTAGTCTCTTAAGAGAAATCATCGGTGCAATGTAGCCTGGAATGTTTCGGCATGTTGGGGTGTGAAACAAGACCTTGCCTAGCATAAATCTATCCATTTGAACATTTTGAAATTGTCGGTTGGGTTGCATAATGAACATAATGAAAATTACACCACCTTGCAACTTTACACTGCATGCATTTGACACTTTTTCCATCGACTGAAAACTTGTCACCATGGGCAAATGGATTAAAGAGATGAAAAACCAAGAGAGGTTATTGGAGAGGTTCCCTACGTGATCCTATGCCTTCAAAAAAAAAATTTCTAAGTTCCACAGTTTGTGATTAATAGCTTGTCAAATTTTTTTGCCCTTTTGCACTTTGGTCTCTTAAGAGAGATCGTCGGTGCAATGTAGCTTGAAATGTTTTGGCTTGCTAGGGTGAAAAATAAGACCTTTCCTAGTGTAAAAATACCCATCCAAACATGTTGGAACTATCAGTTTGGTCACATGATGAATAGAATGAAAATTACACCACCTTGCAACTTTACACTGTGCATGCATCTAACACTTTTTCCATCGACTAAAAACTTATCACCATAGGCAAATGGATTGGAGATATGAAAAATTGAGAGAGGTTATTATATAGAGGCCCTAAATGATCTTGTACCTTCAAACAAAATGTTTCCAAGTATCATGATTTTTGAGTAATAGGTCGTCAAAGTTTTATGCCCTTTTGCATTTTGGTCTCTTAAGAGATATCTCTGGTGCAATGTAGCTTAGAATGTTTTGGCATGTTGGGGTGTGTAACAAGACCTTTCCTAGCATAAACCTACCCATTCAGACATTTTGGCCTATCTTTTTGGTCACATGCTAAACAAAACAAAAATTACATCACCTTGCAACTTTAAACTGCAAGCATTTGACGCTTTTTCCATTGACTAAAAACTTGTCACCATGGGAAAATGGATTGGAGGTATGAAAATTTGAGATAGGTTATTATAGAGGGACTCTACATGACCCTGTACCTTCAAAAAAAATGTTTCTAAGTTCCATAGTTTCTGATTAATAGCTCATCAAAATTTTCTTCCCTTTCACACTTTGGTTTCTTAAGAGAAATCATTGGTGCAATATAGCCCAGAATGTTCCAGCATACAAGGGTGTAAAATAGGATCTTTGAGCTGATCAGAGAGTATGGAGAGTAGTGAAGGTTTTGGAAGAATGAGTATTTAATATAATTTCTTCTGTAAATGTCAAGAATACACTCAAATCTAGGGTTTACAAATTCTAACTAGTTTCTATAAATGAAAGCTTAAATGACTTAATTATTGAAGATTATGTTTTGATTTGTAGATTTCATATAGGATACCATTCAAACTTACAACTTATTGAATGTTATACAGTAGGGTAAGTGCACTAATAGAATGAAATTTTTAGAGCACAAAATTATAAATAAAATGCTATAAATATGATTTGATTTTCTATATAAGTAAAGTTGAAATGTGACAGCAAAAGGTCTAACTATCAACTAGTCATTCCCAAGCGCTAGGTGTTACTATTGCTTATCAACTTGGCCAAAACCTAAATATAAACTTTACAACTAACACTAAATAAATAGAAGCACGTGATTACACTATCCTAGAGAATAATCTTAAAAATATCAAGAATAAAATGAAGACAAAATATAATACAATTATTAAAAATGATTCATCTTTTTTAAAAAATGTTAATGTACCTTGATGCTAATCTCCTATTTACCTACACATTATATCATACTTTTTTACCCTTATTGGGAGCAATCTTCTATGTCTTGGTGATTATCTATTGCCTATATAATTTTCATAGTTATCATTCAATATATATTTGTTGTTACATGATGCTATCAATGATGCTTTTTGCATTACTTTTCATGATCTATATTCTTGCATGCTTTCAATTTTAGATTTCAAGTAGTTTTCATAAACTATTTTTCATCTCTAATTTTTTCACACTTTGGATACAATCAATTGAAGGGGGGATGTATTATCACTAACACTCTTATGTTGAGATTGCAAAAACCCACCTACACTCATATAGAAACTCATCACTATACCTAAATGGATATTGATTAGTATCAAAGTGTAGATCATACTTACCACATAAAGTTGAACAAAATTACATGATCATATAAAATATGTCATATCAAATTGTTACACCTAAGAAGATGGTCCATTACCACCAATAAGGGAACTACATCATGTCATTTTGACTTGATAGTGAAACACAGCAAAAGACAATGAATGTATTTTTTATCACAACAAAGTCCAGTATATGCCATTTTATATAGCATTTCAATAATTTTATTGATTAATTCAACAGGGGTAGTAAGTCCTTCCTATGTCATATGTAAAACATAAGTAAAGTTGAAATGTGACAGTGAAAGGTCTAACTATCAACTGTAATACATTAATATCAATAACATGACTTTACAAATTCAATGTGCATACTTAAAAATTAATCCAAAAAACCATTCGGGTTTGCTCTACTCTTTATTGTGTCAAGTATTTCCTCATGGTCATCACACACCTTCCAAAAGTTCTTGTTCAAAAGTCTACCCCCATATTTGATCAAATGAACATTGGATGCCACGACAAGGTTTGAGTAATGAAGAATCTTTGATGCATATCAAAGTCCTAAAATAGCCAAAGAAACATAAGAGAATGAAGGAAAATGTAAAGAACATGTAAAAAGACTTGAAATACCTTAAAATCAGAGATTCTATTGGAGAAACTACCTAATTATGTGTAGTTTTTTTTCTTCTTGCATCAAACTCATCAACAATTTGAGCTTTTCACAAACTTTCTTCCTTTTCAACGTTCAATTTTTTATAAATCTAATAGATTTACTAAAATATATAGAATTAACCAATGTATAATGTTAAATTATAAGAATTCATTCATAATTAACATTGTAACACTACAAACATCAAAATTTGAGTTCATATAATCAAATGTGATGTAAAAAATTTGGTATTTCCTCCTTCCTAAGTTGGAAAACCAAAAAAATGTGGTGGCAAGTTGATGCAAAGGTGGTGGAATGTGTAAAAATTGCACGTGCTTTCCCCAATAGCATGAAAAAGCATTTTGTCGGATCATGTGCACAAGTAGGAGAACAACAAAACATGTGGGTCCAGATCACGGGTGTCCTATTTTTTTTACCATTTTTAGAGCAAGACAAAACACTCAGGTTATAACATGCTCACATTATAACATGATCACTTTTTGGCTTGCTCTTAAAATGACCATATTTCAACTTTTCCAAAGTGCACTCATGTTTTGAAAATTTTGATTTCGTAAAGGTTTTCTAACTCTTATCATGTGTCAATAGGGAGTTGGGTTGAGGTACATTAATGAGACCTTTCTTGGACCAATTATGGCATCTTCTAAGTGCTATGTATGTCTCATTTTGCGTGTGATATGAAGTTTCGCCATAATTTCCTACACGTTCAAGCATGCACATTAACCCTCAACTCTATATCTTATATCCTAAACCCTAAACACTATACCCTATACCATATAACCTCAACCTTCTACCCCATACCTTAAACCCTAAAACCTACAACCTCAACCCTCAACCCTTAAACCCTCAACCCTAAACCCTAATCCCTTAACCCTATACCCTATACCCTCAACCCTTGACCCTAATCCCTCAACCCTCAACCCTCTACCCTATACATTAAACCCTCAACCCTAATCCCTCAACCCTATACCTTAAATCCTTAATACATTAATCCCTCAACCCTTAAACCATCAAACCATAAACCATAATCCCTTAACCCTCAACCCTAAACCATATCCCTCAACCCTCAACCCTATACCTTCAACCCTTGAACCCTTAAACCCTTAATCCCTCAACCCTCAACTGTAAAACATCAACCCTAATCCCTCAATTGTATACCTTAAACCCTCATCACTATACCTTTACCATTTAATCCTCAACCCTCAACCCTCTACCCTATACATTAAACCTTCAACCCTAATCCCTCGACCCTATACCTTAAACCCTCAATATATTAATCCCTCAACCCTTAAACCCTAAACCCTCAACCCATAAACCCTAATCCTTTAACCCTCAACCCTAAACCCTATCTCTAAACCCTCAACCCTCAACCCTTAAACCTTAAACCCTAAATCCTATACCCTCAGTCCTTAAACCCTTAATCCCTCAACCCATAAACCCTTAATACCTCAACCTTCAACCCTTAACTATAAAACCTCAACCCTAATCCCTCAACCCTAAACCCTAAACCCTCAACCCTAATCCATCAAACCTCGATCCTAATCCCTCAACCCTTAAGCTCTAATCCCTCAATCTTCTATCCTCTACCCTATACGTTAAACCCTCAACCCTATACATTAAACCCTTAATACATTAATCCCTCAACCCTTAAACCCTTAAATCCTCAATCCATAAACCTTAATCCCTTAACCCTCAACCCTAAACCCTAAACCCTCAACCTTCAACCCTAATCCCTCAACCCTTAAATCCTAAACCCTTGACCATTAAACCTTAAACCATCAACCCTTAAACCCTATACTCTATCCCGAAAGCCTCAACCCTTAAACCCTAATCCCTCAACCCTCAACCCTTAATCCCTCCATCCCTCAACCCTCAACCATTAAACCCTATAACCTAAACCCTTAAATCCTAAACCCTTAAAACCTATACCCTATACATTAAACCCTCAACCCTAATCCCTCGACCCTATACCTTAAACCCTTAAGCCCTCAACCCTTAAACACTTAATCCCTTAATCCCTCAACCCTCGACCCTAAACTGTAAACCCTCGATCCTATACATTATACCTTCAACCCTAATCCCTCAATCCTATACCTTAAACTCTTAACCCTCGATCCTCAACCATAATCCCTCAATAATCAACCCTTAAACCCTAATCCCTCAATCCTAAACCCTCATCCCTCTACCTATACATTAAACCCTCAACCCTAATACCTCAACCCTTAAACCCTCAAACCTTAAACAATAATCCCTTAAACCCTTAACCATATACCTTAAACTCTAAACCCTCAACCCTCAACCCTAATCCCTCAATAGTCAACCCTTAAACCCCCAACCCTTAAACCCTAATCCCTCAACCCTCAACTCTCAACCCTTGACCTTTAAACTATAAATCCTTGACCCTTAAACCCTAAAACCTTGAACCCTCAACCCTTAAACCCTATCCTGAAACCCTCAACCCTCGACAGTATAACTTAAACCATAATCCCTTAACCCTCAACCCTTAAACCTTGATCCCTCAACCCTTAAACCCTAAACCCTCAACCCTCAAGGTCCTTAAACCCTCAACCTTATACCTTAAATCCTCAACCCTCAACCCTTAATCCCTCCATCCCTCAACACTTAACCCTTAAAATCTACACCCTCAACCCTTAAACCCTTAAACCCTGTACCATTAAACATCAACCCTATACCCTATAAATTAAACCCTCAAACCTAATCCATTGACCCTATACGTTAAACCCTTAATCCCTCAAAACAAAACCCTTATGCCCCCAACCCTTAAACACTAATCCCTTAAACCATATACCATCAACCCTTAAACCCTTAAACCCAATACCCTCAACCCTATACATTAAACCCTCAACCCTAATCCCTCAACCCTATACCTTAAACCCTTAATCCCTCAACCCTCAACCCTCAACTATAAACTCTCTACCCTATACATTATACCTTCAAACCTAATCCCTCAACTTTAAACCCTTAACCCTCAACCCTAATCCCTTAACCCTCAACCCTTTACCATATACATTAAACCCTCAACCCTAATACCCTAACCATCAACCCTTAAACCCTCAACCCTTAAACACTAATCCCTTAAACCCTCAACCCTTAAATCCTCAACCCTCAACCCTAATCCCTCAACCCTTAAACCCTAAACCCTCAACCCTCAAACCTTAAACCTCCAACCCTCAACCCTCAATCATCAACCTTGTACCTTCAACCATTAACCCTTAAACCATGATACCTCAACCCTCAACCCTAATCCTTATCCCTAAAACCTTAACCCTCAACCCTTAACCCTCGAATCTCAACCCTCGACCCTCAATTATAAACCCTCTACCCTATACATTATACCCTCAACCCTAATCCTCAACCCTATATGTTAAACCCTAAACCCTCAACCCTCAACCCTCACCTCTCTACCCTATACATTAAACTATAAACCCTAATACATCAACCCTATACCCTAAACCCCAATCCCTTAACTCTCAACCCTTAAACCCTCAACCCTTAAATCCTCAACCCTGAAACCCTAAAACCTTGACCCTGAAACCCTAAACCCTTAAACCCTAATCCCTTAACCCTACACCCTGAACCCTATCCCTAAAGCCTCAAGCCTCAACCCTTAAACCCCAATCCCTCAACCCTTAAACCCTAATCCCTCAATCCTCAACCCTAATCCATTAAACCCTAAACCCTAAACCCCTAATCCCTCAACCCTTAAATCCCCAACCCTCAACCCTCAACCCTTAAACCCTCAACCCTAAACCCTAAACTCTCAACCTTTAAACCCTCAACCCTGATCCTAATTCCTCAACCCTCAACCCTTAAACCCTAAACCCTAAACCCTTAAAACCTCGACCCTTAAACCCTAAACCTTAAACCCTACACCCTACAACCTCAACCCTCAACCCTATACTTAATCCCTAATCCATCAACCCAATATCTTAAAACCTAATAGATCTATACCCTATACACTTAACCTTAGACACTCAACCCTGAACATTGTCCCTCAACCCTCAAACCTCTACCCTCTACCCTATACCCTATACCCTATACCCTATACCTTATACTTATGCCCTAAAACATCAACCATCATCCCTATGTCTTATATCCTCAACCTTAAACCCTAATCCTTGTACCTTAGATACTCAAACTTGAACATTAACCTTAGCTATGTAAACCCTCAACCGTATACCCTTAACCATATACTTAAGCCCTAATCCCTCAATCCTCAACCCTATACCTTAAACCCTGAACCCTACACCCTCAATCCTCATCCCTATACCCTATAACCTCACCCTTATACCCTAAACCCTAAATATTGTCCCTCAACTGTATACTTAAACCCTAAACCATTAAATCACAACCCTTCACCCTATGCCATATACCCTCATTCCATATCGTAAATCCTAAACCCAATATCCTAAACCCTAATCCCTATACCTTACACACTTAATCTTATACACTCAACGAGCTAAATATTATCCCTCAACTATAAACCCTCAACCCTCTACCCTATACCATAAACCTATTACTTAATCCCTAATCCCTCAATCCTCAACCCTGTACCTTAAACCATAAACCCTAAAACCTCAACCCTCGTCCCTATAACCTATACCCTCACCCTTATATACCCTAAACCCAAAACCCTTACATACATACAAATAAGAATACATACATACATACAAGCATACGTACATACATGTACATACACACAAATACATACATACATACATACATACATACATACATACATACATACATACATACATACATACAAACATACATACACACACACACATACATACATACATACATACATACATACATACATACAATAATGCATGCATACACACATACATACATACATACATACATACATACATACATACATACATACATACATACATACATGTACACACATACATACAAATATATATAAAAACATACATACATCAAACATACATTTAACAAACTTGCACAAATCAAGTGAGACATAACATGAGTGTGTTATAACACACTTGCATTATGTCAAAATTATGACATAATGCGAGCACGTTATAACACACTTGTGTTGTGTCTTTCTTTGGGAATCCCCAAGCCTTAGGCTTGGATTTTCTTTGGATTTCCAACCCAAAGGGTTGGAGTGCCTTCCCAACGTCCAATGACGTGTTTTTGCATATTCTACAAGATTTCACATAATCTCATTCGTGCTAACCATTAGGTTTGCATGTGTTTCAAGGTCGAGTAAATTGAACACCTGGGTAATGTTAAGTTCTCTCTTAGCTATTTAATGATGTATTTTTTTCACATTTTAACAATGTTAAGGCTATCATCTTTAATTTCTTTTTTTTGTGTCTATTTTTTTGTCAAAAAATAGTGTTTGGTATTTTTTACTTTATTTTTTAACCATTCATTGAAATTTCAAATAAATTAGATTTTTTTAAACTAGACTCCATTCTACACATATTTAAAAAAATTGATCTTCGATTAGTTTTCAAAAATTATAGGGGTAGCATGGCCAAAATTCTATTTTTTAGGATGTGTTCACTTTGAAAAGTAGTAAAAAATAAAATATTCATTAAAAAGTTATCAAAAAAATTGGGCATAAACTACATCCTGTTTAGCTAATTTCTCACTGAAGCGACTTTAAAAATATAAAAAAAAAAGTTATCCTTTTGAGGGAGCCACAAAAGATGCTATGTTATGTTTTTTTGAAAAAAAATCACCAATTTATGTGGCTCCATTTTTTGAACCCCTTAATGTCTACCATTTTAAAAAAAAATTAGTAGTTTACAAAGTAGACTCGGAGCACTACGACCCTTGTTTTTGTTGCTTCTTAAAATTTTGAGTGTAACTATCCTCAATTTCTCATCCAAGGTCAATATTTCTTGATTTAAAAAAAAAAGTGGCCACTTAAGACCCTTTTTGAGCCCCCATTTTTTTGCACTTACCCGAAATAGCAATCAACCTATAATAGAAATAGAAAAAAGTGCTCGAATGGCATGATAGAGCTCCTTAATACCTTTCCAACGCTACAAGAATCGTGAAAATCAAAGATTATGAAAAAAAATTATGAACTTGAGAGCCATAAAATAAGATCTGACTTCAAACAATAATAAATGCCACAAAACAATAATTTTTTTGAAAATAACTTGCACCAATGTGCAAAATTGACAAAACTAGCTTTTTGATGATATCTTGTTCAAATTTTTTTCTCTTGGATTTAAAGTTATCACAAAATGAGAAAAGGCCTATATGAGGCCCCTGTAGACTAACTCTAGGGTAAAAAATACAGCCTTCGAGGGCTAAAAAACACAACCCTCGAGGGCTAAAAAACTAGGTAGCTAAACACCCATATGACCATGGTTTGCACATATAGTTAAAAAAAAGCTTTGGACCCTACCACCAGTAGCGAAAATGTTGCTGGGGCAGAGCTACTTGGGGGGTGGCGAGTGGTGTTGCACCACCTTGGGGCTCTAAGCCCCTCTATGCTACAAGTGCTAGTTGTGGGTTTTAGCTCGCACAATAGTGTTACAAAATGAACTTGTCAGCTCTTTAAAAATTTTAAACATAAAAACTAGTGATATAAAGAGTATTTTGTACTACCTGAAAGCTGATATGATATGCAATTTAACTACAAAGGTATAGTCAAGTATGTAATGTAATGCAAACACATACAAAATATGGGTGACGACGCATGCAAAAATGATAGTGCAGGTATCCAATTTGACCGTAGAGAATAATGACATAGGAGGTATGATACTGATGATGAATTTATAAAGGAATATTTACCTAATTTGATGTTAGAGTATATGTCAATCGCTATATTTAACATATTGTATGAACATGTATAGATTTGTACGATCATACAACCTAAATTTTTTTGCCTCATGCCTCATAAAAAAGTTTCAGATTTCAACAATTTTATAGTCAATCCTTAGGTTCTCGGGCCTTCCGAACATGATGGCAAGGTTGGTTTTCATCCAAATTGCTCTAAAAAATCAGCCACCCCCTAGATCTAGCAACTAAAACCCTTCTTCAAACCCTTGTAGATCGGTCAGTATATGATGAAATGAAAGCCAAACTTGAATTTCTTTGATGCCTTGGATTCAATCACGAGGTTCTCAAGACCCCAAATTACACCCAACAAATATTTCATGCCAAGATAGGTCCGTTAGATCTGGGAAGAAATTTTGCAACACTGAAGCTCTGATACCATGTGGGAGTTTATTGTGAACTTCTCAACACCCTAGGATCACTTGCAAGACAATAAATTCCAAAAGAGAGAGATGATAGAAATATCATGCTATGATTAAGGATGCAAGAATGCCAAAATAAATATGACAATGTACAAATGAAGCCTTGCTTATATAGGCAAGGTGAGGGATAGGATTAGACATTATCATGTCAAGTTTCTTAATCTTGTCACATGAGACAACTAACTCATAACAACCTAGGACACAAGCATTACATGAATGCCAACTAGATAAGATAGGTGACAACTAATTCTTAACTACAAATATTCCTTCCTAGGACCTAAGTGGACTTAACATGTAGATAGAATCTAGATAGGTAAAACACCTATTTACACCAACATTGTTAACATATAAAGATTGTACTATCTTCATGTTCTCATATTGACTATATATGTCCAAGCACAAATAACCCCTAAATCAATCCGTAATATCACGAGTAAGAATAATTAATTAAAATACATTTTTAATGTAATCTCCATGAAGTTTGAATCATTAGCAAGGCTACTTTCTATATTGTCTAAGGATTGGTGATCCTTTTGTAGATATTATTTTAATTTATTTATTCATATTGTGGTCTTGGTTTGAATAGAGCACATATCTATTGCATGTAATTTTAGTGTCTTGGTAAATTAATTAGGTTTAACATTATTAGATCTATTGAATTTTCCCTTATATGAATGGACCAATAGATTCTACCTAGGGGAAAAAATGATGTCATAGCATTGGAACAAATTCTAATTTCATGTGGTGGTAAAATTATAACCATACTCCAAAAAGTAATGTTAGTGACCCTGTATGCCTCTCTCAAATTATTTATATGTAAAGAATGTAATCAAGTTGGATGAGATTAGAAAAATATATATAAAGATTAAGTATAACTTTCTAAAGCTTGATGATCACATAGGAATTCAAAGATAACATCATTTGACACCATAAGAAGATAGTAAATGTATGTTGATTCAAAAGCACATATAGTGAGTTATGATGATGTCATAAGCATTTATATTATCACAATAAAGCATGTGACCATAAGAGATAATCATGGTTACCAAAAATATGAGAAAACATAAGATCATAAGATGTGATCTTGAGAATCATGGAACATATTGTAATTGTCATAAGTAAAGATTATTTTAGTAAAACATGTGATTAAATTTTATTAACCATAAGCATTTGGATCACATGGGAAAGCATGGAAGTATATAATTAATACATTAGAGTACTATCTAATTCCATAAAGGATATTCCTCCATGTGGGAGATATTATCTAAATACTTATGTGTGTGTATATATAGATATGTGTGTGTTACATATACATTTATATATATGTAAACATGTGTATATGTGTATATATATATATTCATATATATGTGTGTGCATGTATGTTTATATATGTGTGTACATACACACACATATATATATGTACATGTATATATACACATGCATATATAAATGTATATGTGTATATATGAATATGTACATACACATATAAATGTATATGTATACACAAACACACACACACACACACACACACACACACACACACACACACACACATGCAAGAGATAAAATCTCCAAATTTCATTTAAAAATATTGCAAGGATCATCTTCTAATAAATCATTTATGTCACTTTACATGAATGTGCTTCATATACGAGAAATGGGCGAGTTACCTTTTGTTATCTATTACCCTTTTGCTTTTGGAGTATAATTTTTTTATGCCTTTCAAACATTTTTACATTTTTCATTAGGACCCATAGGAAGTAGTGCCTTTGGAAAAAGTAGCAATGGAATTGAAAATTTCTTATTCTTTCTTGGAGGATATGGATAAAATTTTCATTGCATTAATATATGGGGGGATGATAAGTATCCTATTCTTTATTTTCTTGTGGTAGAGGAAAACAATTATAAGTTGAATTTTTTCTCTTGAGAAGCATTAGGAGGTAATAAAGAAGATTTAATTTTCTCCTTGTCTCGTGTTTTGATTTATTCATGGTGCCTTTGTTATAAATGCATATTATATAAATTATGAACCTTATCAAGTGGCAATCATGGAGAGCCGTATTAGGAGTTTCCATGTGATGCTCATTCTTCTTATGGACATACAAAATTTTATTGAGAATTTTTATATAATTATCAAGTGTGGAGGGACTTGAATTTAAAAATGTACATACATCTTTATTTACTTATGTAATTCTATCTCCATGAAAAAATGCTTCAAAGATTGATCCAAAACATAGAAGGATCTACCTTTAATTGTTTTAAGCAAGGCATTCTAAGTGGCATATAAAGCCTATAGGAATAAGGAATAACATGAAACAAGACTTCAACCTCCTTAGTCCCTACTTAGAGAGGCAAGATTAGGTATCCTAATGTAGCACCAAGGACACTTGGTCATCTTGAAAGATATACCTAAATGATCATAACTATGTCATTGTAAATGATCATATAGATTTTTAATCCATGAAAATTTTAAATTTATTCATTAAATATTGATAAGAATACCCTTACATGGATGATCGTGGATAGTAACATAAACATATATGGACCATAATAGTTATAGTGGGAGAAGAAGCCTTGATATGAGTTATCCCCAAAAAAGTGTCCATAGATCACGAGACAATGAACCAACATGCTATATCCATGAGATGTCTAGACATAAGTATAGGATCCATACTTGATTATCAAGATGATTGGGCACTTGTTGAAAATTAATAACATTAGATTGAGAATGTGAAGGAAAAATGTATAAATTTATAAATTTGATTATTAACACCATCCACATGTACATAAATATTATTGTTAATCAAATACTTGATCTTATTCTTGAGATACATGTATATCTATGCGTGAGTAAAAATAACCTTGCGATAGTTATAAAATTCATTTTCATTATATCCTTCATGGAGTCCTCTAGATAAACCCAATGGCCAAACAAGAAGAAGGGTGGTCAATTTAACATTCAATAAAATTTGAAGCATGTTATTTATAGGTTCACTCAATCTTATCAATTTGTTAGAAATTTGAGGCTTGAAAGAAAGAGCATTGGAAGTAGTAGCCACAAGATTTTTATTGAACTATATTTCTTTTGTATTGAATTACCCTTTTAGAATTTGTATTCTACTTTTGAAATTTGGAAGGGTAAGAAGATGTGGAAGAGATATGGGAGGATCCCTATTTCAGTCCATTAGAAGTGAGTAATTTTTAAATTCAAAATTCTTAACATGAGTGTGGAGGCACATGAAATAAGTGCACCTATTCAAGTAAAAACTATCTTATAGTGGAGGCAAGAGGCTCCTAAAAAAATGCTTTGTAGTTCATTATCAAGGAGTTGATGTTTCATTTTGGAAAAAAGTGATTAAAATTCTCGAACATATTTAAATTGATATGCTCACTAGATCCTTAGGCACACTTAAGTAAAATATGAATAATGGTTTTGAATTTGATGTTCATAGGAAACTTGTAACTAGTTGATCAAAATAATCGATAAAGTTAGGAGGAAATGAGTAGAACTATTATATAGCATAATCGTGAAGAGTGTGAGGGAACAACTTAGCCAAAATATTGTAAACATGTAGGAATAGCATAAGTATGATACATTAAAGGATTATAAGTGAGTATTTGGATTAAACCCTTACCATGATACAATTCAAAGCGAGTTACCAACCAAAATATTTTCATTATGCTTGAGAGCCATGCAAATCTAAGCGTGGTGGCCATTAACCCTAAGTTAGTTACAAAACTTATTTTTATTATATAATTCATGGAGTCTTTAGATAGATCCAATGGATAAATAAGAGGAAGAGTGATCAAGTTAACATTTAATTAAAGTTGAAGCACATTGCCTACAACCTCACTTTATCTTGTACAATTACTAGTGATTTGAGGCTTGTAGGAAAGAGCATTGGAAATAGCAGTTGCATGATTTGAATTAGATTTGCATCCTTGAATTGGACTAGTAGTGGTAGCATACTTGAGGTACATGTACAATCAAGGGATCCATGTTGAGGTGGGAAGAGGAACGTTCACTAGAAGAGGAAGAGTGAGTGGGAAAGGGAGAAGATAGAACTTGAAAAGGGTTAAATTAATCCATTGTAGTATTGATGCCATGTAAAATCTACATGCTAGAGGGTACATCAAGCAATAATTATGAAAAGATGCAACAAACTACCATTACCAAGCTCTTGAAAAAAAATATCTAACTTGAGAGGTAGATCTTGCTTATGGACTATGTGTATCGTGATCAAACTATCAATTTGATTGTTATGGTTAGACTCAATGGGAATTTCTTAAATAACAAAATGAGAAAAACAATATGAAGATTTATTCAAGAATCAATTCATAAAGGTAAATTAGAGTTTTGATTAGCTCTTGGCATAACATTGAACCATATAAAGATAATCAATAATAGATCAAGGGAAAATTTAGTATGAAGCTTGTGAAATATCACTTGTCTCAAGTTAGAAAATCAACAAATAAAATGAGAAGATAAACCCTACTTGGGAGTGTAAGAGTGAAGGGGTTCACCAAAATGAAAAGGAAAAAATTAACATTATTTCAATTTTGTTCAAGAGTTAAATAATTAAAGAAATAATAACAAACACCTCTAGAAAATAAAATGTTAATGTTGAGTGGATAATTGACATGTGTGTTTAAATAAATGCTTCAAAATATGAAATAAATTTAAATAAGGTTCTTGACTAGAAATTCAATGTATATGTTATGACAAAGGGTTGGAAATGATCTCTCAAGATGTAGAAAGTTAAATAATGCTCAATTGAATTCTTTGGAATCTATAAAGTAATTATTTATTATTGCAAGTCACTTCACCTACATGATCAATCCTATACCTAGGGATTCAACTTGTACAAGTGTGGATATGGTTTTAATGCATGGATCTAATATTTTAAATATATGAATGCTCATCTTTATCTTGTCTTCAATTTTTAAATTTCTTTATGTATAAAAACTTGGTTGTATGGTCAATAATTTATTAATGGTATGTATCCCTTTGGTTAAACCACTAAGGATACCAAGTTAACAACTTTTGAAAATTGCCAACAATAGACAAGCATGTAAGATATGTACTAGATAATGATGCTATAATAAATATAGTAATATACTCTTTTATTAAATGCCAAGTAATATATCTTTCCTACTAGTATTAGATGATCTCTAGGTGTGTAAAAATGAGTAAGTGTTAGTCTTTAATTACAACTCCCAAAAACACAAACGAAATATTTCACACTTTGAGTTGGCATATAATGACTAAGTGGAAGGTTAGATCAACCCTAAATTTAAATTTAAAAACTAAAATTTCAAGGATTATTTTTACAAATCTCACATTTGACTAAAGTCATTCAAGTGTAAATCATGGATTTGACTTTAGGTAGATGATGGATAAATTTGAGGATCAAGACTAGTTGTTAAACATGAGTGCAAATCGAAACATGCATAGTTTAGGGTTATGTGTTAACTTTCAACACAAAATACACCTTATACATTTATCGTTGCATAAATAATAATCAAGTCAAAATGAATAAAAAAAAGTCACCATTATACTATTATAAATGCTAAAGTTAATAAATATTATTAAAAATAACATTTAAAGATGAGATCTTTCTCATTATTCTTATTAAGAATTGTTATAAAAATATCTTAAAATAATAGATTAAGAGTAAAAATATACGGTCAAACGTGTTGTGTTCAATTGATAGGTCTACTTAGTTCTTAATCTAAAAATTAAGGGTAAAAAAAAAAAAACCCAATAAAACTCACTAATTAATCTAAAAATAATAGTAAAAATCTATAAAATAATCTAGTTTTAATTTTATGAAAACAATTAAACTAAACGGCACCTCTGTTTTAATTTTTTTTTTCCAGAAAGCTCTTGCTTTAATCGCGCGCAAACGGAAAAGTATTCAAAACCTCGTCCATATCCAACTGAACGGCTAGCTTGTCAGTTCGGCTGAGCATGCGAATGCAGGATTTTTATTTTATGATCGTACACATTTACTAGACGCTTTTCTCAAGGCGCGCGCTACCGGCCTATCTCGGGTTCGATAGTACAGTTTACCTCAGGAATTTGTTGTTCCAGTCCAAGGTTTGATCGCACGATAGTACTTGGACAGAATAGCAAATCACCTTAGCCGTCAAGGGTTCGCCTCCTGCTGCGCCGGCTGGAAATTCTGGAAGCTGCTTGCATCTGCAGAACAACATCATTGCGGTTTTTAACCAGTCAACTGACTGCATTTGCTGGCATTCTTTTAATAAACTTTTAACTTAGTTTTTAGGTGCAGTCGAAGCGAATTCATGGATTTATTTCTCTCATCCTTTTTTTAGGATATTTTCTTACCGAAATCTTTTACGTTCCTTTTAAGCCCACACGATGAATTCTTTTCTTTCACTTTTTTTGTGTATGTTTTCTTTGTATTACGGAGGTACGCAGAAAACAAAATTCATGTTCCAGTGAAGGTTTTGAAATGCAACCATGGTGGCATCGAAGTGCGGCTCACCGTTGCGATAGGGTATTTCTTCTCTTCTTTTAGAGTAGCGCAATTTTTAGTGTATAATTTTTGTTATGTTTTTTTAAACAGTTGTGTTATAACTTATAATTAGGTCAATGTGGGGTTGTTTCCTTTGTTTGGCACAGATTGGAATGGTTGGGTTAAAATATTGTCTAAATCTCGTTAGGGTTTTTCTTATTAATTGTAGCTTGAAATTGTTAAAACCTTGGAAACAAAGATTTGGAAGATACAAAAGAAGAAGACTATGCTTAAAGAAAATGATATTATATTCAGATCTATATCTTGTTCCTTTTATGCCCACACGATGAATTCTTTTCTGTGACTTCTTTTGTGTATGTTCACGTTCCTTTTATGCCCACATGATGAATTGTTTTCTGTGACTTCTTTTGTGTATGTTTTCTTTGTATTACGGAGGTACACGGAAAACAAAATTCATGTTCCAGTGAAGGTTTTGAAATGCAACCACGGCGGCATCAAAGCGTGGCTCACCGTTGCGGTAGGTTTTTTCTTTTCTTCTTTTAAAGTAGTGCATTTTTTCATGTATAATTTTTGTTATGTTTTTTAAAACAGTTGTCTTATAACTTATAATTAGCTCAATGTGAGGTTGTTTCCTTTGTTTGGCATAGATTGGAATGGTTGGGTTAAAATATTGTCTAAATCTCGTTAGGGTTTTTCTTGTTAATTGTAGGTTGAAATTGTTAAAATCTTGGAAACAAGGATTTGGAAGATACAAAAGAATAAGACTATGCTTAAAGAAAATTATATTATATTCAGATCTATATCTTGTTCCTTTTATGCCCACACAATGAATTCTTTTCTGTGACTTCTTTTGTGTATGTTTTCTTTGTATTATGGAGGTACGCAGAAAACAAAATTCATGTTCCAGTGAAGGTTTTGAAATGCAACCACGACGGCATCGAAGTGTGCTCACCATTGTAGCAGGTTTTTTCTTCTCTTCTTTTAATGTAGTGCGTTTTTTCATGTATAATTTTTGTTATGTATTTTCAAACAGTTTTGTTATAATTAGCTCAATGTGGGGTTGTTTCCTTTGTTTGGCATAGATTGGAATGGTTGGGTTAAAATATTGTCTAAATCTCGTAGGGTTTTCTTGTTAATTGTAGGTTGAAATTATTAAAGTCCTGGAAACAAGGATCTGGAAGATACAAAAGAATAAGACTATGCTTAAAGAAAATGATGTTATATTCAGATCTATATCTTTTTGTCTTGTTAGTTTATAATGAAGGAGATGGTTTTCTTAAATTGATGTGGCTAGTTATTTCCTAAATGTATTTGGAATCTATAATCCACATGCTATAATTATTACAATGGAGACTTTCTGTTGTAGCTATGGCAACTCTACTGTTGAAAGATTGACTGCCTCCAAACACTAACATTAAATATCCAACACCCCCTTAATGTTAGGGGTTACATAAGATGACTCATAACATATATAATATCTATTGACTCCCAATGATTGGAATTTCAATAGTCTACCCTGAATGTATAGTCTGGTTCTTACAATCACGTATGCCTGTCACTTTTAGGTCTTACAAGAATCCATTCAAGATAACCATATGCAAGTGACCCTATGGTAGCTACTTCATCTCATTGAGTTGCATGGGTAACTAGTCTTTGCAATGATCGAGTAGACTATCTAATGGTTCTTGTTATTGAGTTCACTATTTTTCTTATAATATTTAACTATGGATCTTGGCAAAAAGCTTGGCTAGGTACCCATTTACAACAATTTACAAACACCACCATTTTTTAAGTCTTTTATCATCTTATGTTACTCCTTCCTGAGTGGTCATGAGGTATTCTCCTCTGCTTTCCTTTTTCTTTGCATCTACTAGAATTTTTCTGCACTATTATGACTTGTTGCTCTTCTTTGAACACCACAAATCAACACACTCTTTTCATCTATATTGGGATCATTGACTTCTAACATAATTCATGAGGACCTTAGGTGGTATTCTTATTTACCACATTTATAAAACACCACATTTGACTCATCAAAAAGAAACTTTATACCACTATTTATGTTTGGATCACACCTTTCACCAATAAGTTATAAGAAGACAAACACTTATAATTTTTTTTTTTTATCACTGATCCTATAAAAGATTTTATCCCTTAAGACTACATTAATAGACAAATTAAACTCAAACGTTTGTTGTAGTTTGCCCTAACCCCCAAGGTGTGCACTTGTATTGAATTCAAACTTTGAATTTAACTTTGTCTTTGGGGAGGTGCATCCCTGCTCCCATGTGTACAGTTATATATTAAAATCCATATTACTATTTTCCCTTCGTAATGTGTGGCTGCTACCTTTTACACACCTTTGGTAAGAGCTGCTTGAACACATGATTTTACCCTTTGCAAGACATGCACCTTTGCATTAAGCACACCTTTGCTAACATGAAGACTTCATTGACTTTATTTTTCAAACCATCACCATACTTCAGTGAGGTGTGTCCATAAACACCAAGCGTGCACCTATTAATTGGCTCCTTTTCTTTGGTCAAGCGTGTTTTCCTTTTGACATGCGTGCCTAGGAAGAGTGATTTGAAATTAGTTTTTCACAAGAACTTTTTCTCATTGTGAGGTGCATGCTTCACTATTAGGTATGTGCCTATATACAAGCATTTGATGTTGTAAGCAAATTACTTCCATTGTAAGGTTTGTCCTTGTTCCCTAGGCACACACGTTTGTATAGGCTTCTATTTTTCATTGTCCTTGCCGATTTGTCCTTTTGTCAGGTGCTCACCTAAACCTCTCATGTGCATTTGTGAATGATACTTTTTCTACTTAGGTGTCTCACGACATTCTATGCATGCCTCAATATAGTAAATTGTTTGAAATTAAAATTCTCCTATTATAGGTGCAACCTAGACTACTAGGCACACACTTTTATGTAGCCTATTAACTTTTGATATTTGAAAGTAAGTTGTTTTTGACGAAGTGCACCCTTCTGCAAAGATGTGCACCTTTGGATGGTATTCACTTGAGTTTGCCTTTCCATAGCTTCAAATGATTTAAATCCTTTGTTAAGTGCATGCCACAACTCTAGACATACATGTGACAATGGATATTTAAACTTTGTACCTCCCTCTTTTTGGTTGCACGTTTCTACTTCATGTTTGCACTTGATCATTAGGTTTGGTGATTTATTTTGACTTGGATGCTTCCTTCCCAAAGGTGTTCCTTTGATGAAATTTTGACCTTGAATTTGATTCTATCAAGTGTGTATGATCTCAAGACCTCTATTGCATTGTTTCATGAACTTGTAAACATTAAGACAAAACATACTTGACAACTCTTGATCACGACTTTTACTTGTGAAAACAATAGATGTTATCTTTAAACACAACACAATACCAAAATTTCGTATGGGTACAACACACTGTACAAATCAATACATCTTGCAAGTATGTATCCTAGATTTGTATTTGGATGTCTAACTTATAGTATTTAGAGATCATTTCAATTTTTAGAAATATAATTAGTGTTTTTTTGCAATGTTCAAATACATTCATGTTCTTTGTTGCAATATTTGAATATGGCAATGTCTAAGGAAATTTAACAAGTTATAAGTGAATGCTTAATTTTAATTGCCACATCCAAGAAGACTTTAAATTCTTTTTGGTTTAAAATGTGCATAATGCTCTTGAAAGCGAGAATACTTAAGTGCATGATAATGTCATTTGAGTTTTATGTTTATTTATTTGTCCAACTTGTGAGATTGAGTCTTAACCATTTTAGGATCTTGTTCAAAGATACTTTTGTTACTGCCTATCATTTGTTTTAGCCAACATTGTCATTGAATGTCTTTATTTGAATGGTATAAATGACTAAATATTCATCATTAGGAGGCCACTCAAGGAGATCTTCTAGTTTATTCAAATGTTCCAAGCTTTGTTTCTCCAAAATAAAGTTGAGATATATTGCTTGTTTAAAGCTCTATTTTTATCAAAAATTTGTCTTTTTTATGTGTTAGAATATTTATAATTGTTAGGGTTCTTGACATAGTTGACAAACAAGCTGCTGTTGCTTATACAATAGGTAATCCTCATGGCAACTATTTGAAGAGCATACACAAAATACTGACGAGAGGGGGGGGAGGGTGAATCAGTATTTTAAACTTAAAAAAAAATTAGAACCATAAGAATCAGCAATCAAAACAAGAAGTACAAACATCAACAAGAAGAACACCAATTTCACATGGAAAACCCTTTTGGGTAAAAAACCATGGCAGGTCAAAAGATTTCATTAACCACAATTGGGCACCAACCTAGATTACAAAAGTGAGCACCAAGTCACTAAGAGCACCAACTCCCCTGAAGCACCAACTTCGATCAACTGAAGCACCAACTCTAGCGTGAGCACTGACTCACAGAAAAAGAATCACAACACTACAACTTTGTTTCTTAACTTAGAATACAAACTGCACACCAACAAAGACACTTATGCTTGCAAATAAAATCACTGATCGACCTCTGAAATATCTATACTAAAGCTGCAATTAAACCTTAACACCTCATTTAGCATTCTTAAAAAAACTACAGAACCAACCACCTCACATTCAAATGTCTTCACATAACTAAAGCATGAGAGAATGAAATGTAGCCATATCACACATCTCCTCCATACTCCCACTTTTACCTTCACATCTGATTTGTCAAAGTCATGAACAGACCTTCATAGAGATTGATGTTGCCACATATACACTCTTTGTAACTACACTCACCCAAAATTAAGTGCTGTCCCGGACATCCATACTTATCATGATTCCAACACCATCAATTCCACAACAAATACCAATGTTGCCAGTATGAAGATTGTTAATTTTCAGAGAATACCTTTGAATGGCATTAAAGGCACACAAATGCGTGAACAAACACCTTTTAAAACGACTTGTCTCACATTCCAATCCAATATATAAATGAATGCAATACGTTTTTTATTTCCAATACAGCACCAGATGAAAATTTTCTATCATGGTTATGCTTTGAAAATGCATGGTCAATGCACACAAGCGATAGAATAGAGGAGTTAATTTCTACGAACCTTAATTGAGTATGCACTACCTCATTAGAAGTAGAGTTTATCCAATTGAAAAACTGCACACGCCTTCAACAAATGCAACACAACCCAACACAACACATAACCTCTGAAGAAGCACGACTTCCTAGAAACAACCAAAATGTTCCTTGGAACTCTACGACACTTCCAACATCAAAATCCTTTTTCATTGAAGATTTTTCTTTATAATCATAAAGTTAAACTCATTCACTCTATTCCAACTTCTCAGCGAGACATACTACTTAGAATGATCTGCCATATTTTAAGAAGCACAAAGGCCATAATCTTTGCGATCACAAATTACTATACGCAACCTCCTGTAGACATTTACGATCACATCACTAGCACAATACGTCCCAAAAATGCTGAATAATTCCAACCACACTCACATTATGCAGTCCACATGTCGAATAAATGGTATTGATGGATTTTTGAATACACCACCACTTCACATACTTAGCTCGTCAAAAAAATCTCCAGAAAGAATTCAAAGCACATTAAAGGTTCACGTCTCCTGTATGTGCCACCATACCACAAAGGCACATCAAAAGAATAATGGCGATGGTGTTTTACTTCCACAAGACCAAACTGTCTATCATCGAAGCTCACATGGCTCTATCACATGCATCCTACAGTTTTTTTGCAACACAAAAAAAATGAGAGAGCTTTTGAATATATTCTCTGCCAACACAATAAAGAATCTATGCCAAAATAAGCTGTCGGTCAATAATAGGAAAGTGAATTAATCGCAGACCATGAAAATTAGCCGTCGCCATGCAAGGTAAGGCCTGATAGAAATACTAATGAATTCAAACACCACCCCATTATTTTCTGTAGCATATCGATGCATGAAATAAGCCTCTGAAGCCGCCGAATAACACGTTGCAAGGTATTACATGACAAAGGAGACTTAACATTTGATTATTAAAACTTACATGGTGAGCTGATTTGGCATATCGACCTCCACACTATGGTTTAGTTTAATATGAATAACGTGGAGAGGATAGTTAATAAAATATTGGCCTCCAATATATCAACTTCTTCAAAACTAACCTCACCCAAAACACTAACGCCAAACCTTTGACATCAATGACAAAATAATCAACACTATTTACAATTGATGTTAATTGAAAGTGTGTAAAAGCATATTCTAAGTAAAATTAAGGCCATTGTGAAACCTTACATTACTATATATGAATATTTGAGGTGTCTTGACATGTTAGGAGGGTTACTTATTAATATGGAGATCGTGTTTTAAGTTGGTAGGTGGTCTTGATATTAACAAACAACTCATTCCGAGTATCTGAATTTGATTTAAAGAAAATTGTTTAAGGGTGGCTAAGCTAAGGAAATGTGTAGGGTTATGGTGAAATACTTTCTTAGAGAAATATAGGATGCAAAACAATATAGAATTTTCCATACCAAATAAATAAAAAATACACAATGCCTATGCAAAAGCACATGAGTGAGATTGACAGTTTTGAAATACATCATAGTCAAGACCTAGAACAAATAGGCATATGTGTCTCTTATGAGAGTGTCTAAATCATCCCTTAGATTCCTGGAATGAAATAAATTGTGGCAGTGCCACTTCCTCTTCTTAAGATTTTTGGTCATCGTTTCTTTTCATCATCGTCACCCAATGGAATATTGCTAAATATAGCTTGCAAAGCATCCAAGTCAAATCACTCTGGTACAATATCCCAAGGTGTAGTTGACCCTTGGCTAAATATTTGTTGTTGCTGACACATAACTATTAACATTTTGTGGTTGTGTTGTAGTTTATACTTAATAGGGTTACTATTTTTAAGATGAGTTGAATGAATAATCTTTCAATCTAGTTATTTTATTTTATTTTTATTATAGAGATTGTCTGCACCTATGATTTTTGTGAATTTTAGTTATTGTGTTGTGTTTCTCTTGTGCCAACTTTTTCAAACTTACAAGGTTCATTATCAGTGCTTTGTTTGCACCTATGGATAATGTGGTTTTTTAATTGATTTTTATACTTAAATTTACTTGCATTTTGAAGTTGTTTGGTAGTTGGAGTGCAAGAGGAATGATGTAGTACTTGGAATTGTCTAATAGCAATGGTCTTCTTGATTTTCATAATAGAACAACTTCAAGGTCTTATCCATCCAAACAACATTTATGGATATATTAGGGCAAAGAGCCAAAGGATGTCACCCCCTTGGAGAAAAACAAGATCATAGAGAACATGCTTTATGTTTTTTTAATTTTTTTTAAGGTATTTTGTTTCCTTTATTACTAATCCTTCTGTTGTTATTCTTATCTTTGCAGAATATGCTAAAAAGAGCAAAACACTTTAGGTAAATATTGGCAAGATATGTAATGTCAACAATTTGTCAATATTTTGCCAATAGGATCTTATTTATATGATCTATATTTATTGTTGTACTTTTGGGCATCAAGGTTATTGAATGTTATTGTTTTAAACTTTCAATTGTAGTGTCCTTGTTTAAATTGCCATTTTAGACCTTGGTAACATGATTTGTTCATATTTATATTTTCAATTTTTTGAAGTGTTCGTTTGTCGTGTCCTTGTTATCAGTATTGAACACTTTTCTCTTTTGTCTAGACTTAAGTTTTTTGCTTTTGCCTATTTGTCTATATTTAAGATTTTTTTTTTTTACGATCTTTTTTGTCTGTTAGGATTTTTTGATAAATTTACTTTCAATTAGTGGTAGTCTTGCCCATGACAATTGTATTTGCTTTCTTAGTTTTCCAATTTTTTGGTTTCAAAACTTGAAAAGGACAGTTTTTATTTCTAGTCACATACTTGCTAGTTTGAATTGTCTAGTTGAGCTTGATCCTTTTGAAGCTAGCAGTTAGTATTTTAAAAACAAAACAAACTTTGGTTCAAGCTTGTATGCCTGTTTTATTAAATTACATTTAATCAAGCAAGTTAGCATCAAGGATGCGTATTTAGAGATACATTGAGAACAAAATCAGTCAGTTGAGGATGATGCATTGTTGTTGTTTAATATGATAACAAACAAGAAAGTAATCATATAATAATTATATCTTTGAAATTTTGGCATTGGTTGTTATTTTGTTGATAATGACAAAGTCTACTCTCGTTTACTATTGATTATTCTTTGGAAATATTTCTTTGCAGCAAAAATTGATGATTATCTTTTGAAGCTTCAGAACTAATTTGATTAACATACTTAATTGGGCTTTTACAGATTAAATCCCCAACACCTGGAGGGTTCTTAAATTAATTTGTTCTATAATTGACTAACATAGATAGGGATAAGACTTTACATTATTAGATTTTCCACCAATCTTTCCATCTCTTGATTAGGATCATAATTGTACTTTCTACATTATCCTCTATTCAACTCTTGACAAGATATTATGTAGCTACCATTGATTATAGTCTCTCTCTATTGTGTGATTCAAGATAGATACTGATGCTTGTTGCCAAGCAACTTCCAATTTACTCGCAGGAACTAATCTGAATACATTATTCAACATATTCTCTTTATGGGTAGGGGTAGTTGGGGTAGAGATACAGTTGTTCCTGCTTTAAGGGCAGCTTACAATAACCCAAAGTGTGCTATGGAATATTTATACTTTCTAGGTACATTGTTGTGAAAAAATGTGTCATTTGATCTTTATATTTAGCAGTTATGCCATTTCCTTTTATCTTAATAGTATATATGTTCAGTGCATCTCAGAGATGGGAGAAGTGCCTCCTAATGTAGCTTGTCTACCAACTTCTAATTTACCAGGCAAGCTATAAATACTGGTGTTCCATCACCTGCAGCTGCCCCATCTTTGCCTGCACTTCCCTTTAGAGGCCCTAACCTGGCTCCATTAGATCTTTTCTCACAGATAATTTAGTTGGGCTTTTCCAGACTAAAGCCCAACACCTGACTTAATTGCCTTTGATAAGAATTTGCATGTGGTTGTTTATGTTTGTGTTTGAGGGTTCTAGAATCCTAGGTACTCATTGCTTATTGTGTATTTTAGCGTGCATCAACAACTGTTGCTGCAGCTCCAGTTAACAATCTATAGCACTAGCAATTGGAGCTTCAACATAGCTTCTACCTTTGTAAGTTCTTCTAGCCAGTGTCTCCAAAATTGATATCATAATGTTCTTAGTTTTATACAATTGTAGGTAAAGCTTATGTGTCCAGTGAGTGCAATAATTTTGGTGTTGTTTTATGCTTTTTTATTTATGGGTGGCTTTATTTTGTATGGCTATTTTAAGAAATTTGAAGCTTTAATCATGTGCAGGGCTCTTACAACCACTGTAATAAATGTTGTGACAGGAGCAGGATAGTAAGTAAACTTGTCAGTCGAAGTATCTGTTGTGTATGATTATTAAATTATTTACCAATTATTGTTTCTGTATGAGATATTGTGTAAATCTGCTTTCCAGTGGGCTTTAAATGCTTTTGTTCTATCGTACCAAGCTGTCTTTTGTGAATTGGTTAGTTCTTTATATGTAATGTTTTGTTTTGCTAATTTTTGTTTTAGGTTTTTTATAATGGTATGTTTGTTCTTATTTTACTGTCATAATACAAAAACCTCTCTTTTTCTTTTGTTTAATTTGTTCTAAAATTGACCTACAGTATTGGAATTTCCACCAAAATTTCCATCTCTTGATTAGGATTACAATTGTCTTTCTATAACTGTACCATTAATTGTACTCTATAAAACTTTTACAAGATATTATGCAACTAAAATTGATTTTAGTCTCTCTATTGTGATTCGAGAAAGATGCTGACACTTTTTGACAAGCAACCTTCGATCTACTTGTAGGAATTAATCTGAACACATTATTCAACAGATTCCCTTTATAGGGAGGGGTAGCTGCGGTAGAGATATAGTTGTTTCTACTTTAAGGGCAACTCACAACAACCCAAAGCATGCTGTAGAATACTTATACATTCTAAGTACATTGGTTTGCAAAAACCTGAGTCATTTTATCTTTTATCTTTCACTTATGTTATTAGTACTTGCCGTTAGGCAATACTATTGCAGTGAGTCTTCTTTTTCTTAGTTAATTAGTTATTAATAAGTTAGCTTTCAACCAATCAAAAATAATAATTTTTTTTGGAAAAAAATAAATTTCAATTTTATGAAGTGAACTTGCAAAATATTTAATTTTATAAATTATAAAAATTATTTTTCAGGAATATGATTGGTTAAAAAGTTTTGTGTGTTATTGACAGATTTTGAGGAAAAGTGGAAGTTAACTAATATTTTTCCTATTTTTTAGAAATTTGAACGATTATTTTGCCTTTTTTTTTTGCTAAAATGGTGGAAGCTTTACTATTTTCTAGGATAAAAGTATGATATCTTCTTTTTCCTCATAACCATCTCCATGGAATTATTCCTCGCTTTTATTATGAGCTTTAAATTGACTGAAAATTCATGCAGTGCTATAAATGCACGCCTTGCTTGAGAAGTTTGAAATCCACATAAGGTTCCTACTCTCTATTGTTAACTGGAGATTATCACTTGCAAAGGTATGTATGCTCAGCACAAATATTTTTTAAGCATTCGAACAACCTTTAACAACATATGTTGTGTATGGTTACAGTCAGAACATTTTTGACAGACATATTGGCAGATATTATGTATTTTTATTTTTTTTATTTAGGTTAGATTGAGGATGTTTTGGGCATGTTGCATTTCTAATCTATTGAAGAATAGTTCAAGGGTGCTATGATAGAGTTTAAGATAAAAAATTCAAACATTAATATTAAGTGTTTTTGATATATTACAGCTGCATAAATTTTATATTTATATAATTATCATTTTTGTACAATCATTTAATTAGTTTTTATTTAGTTTGATATTTATATTTTTATAATATTTAAAATTTTAATATATAATATTTTTATATAATATAATTGATTTTTATTAATATTATATTTTATTATGAAATTTAGATTATATGATATTTAAATTATATAATATTTTTATTAATATGATATTATATTACTTTAAGTTTTGTTAATGTAATATTATATTATACATAGTTTACATACTCTCCGATTACTCTCCGAGTAGCCGAGTAATCTCCAAAAAATTTGCATGCCGAGTAATTTCTGCTTTTACTCTCGGGCAATATGCAGATAGATTTTCTCTCGTCAAATTATTGAGTAATCACTAGTAGCTCACAAAAAACCCACAAACTTGGCATCTTGTGTATGTTTATAGATATGCATGTGTGCACAATGCAGTCCTAAGCATACACATACATAAATATCCACACACATTTGCCGAGTATTTGTCGAGTATTTGCCGAGTTTTTCCCGAGTCAAAATTTTTGGGCTTGCCGAGTACTCTCCGATTCCGAGTATGTAAACTATGATATTATATTTAAATTATTTTATATTTATATTTATATTACATTGCATTAGAATTATATTACTAGTATATTTATTTGTAAAAAAAAACTATTTAAAATATACAAGATTTTTTTGATATTTTTAAAAATAAATGTCATAAAGATTTGAGATAGATTTTTGTGAAGATAACATTCATAATTATATCTTATATGATGGATTTTTTTGTTATTGTTATCTTTCTATCATATTAGAAAAATTCTTTTTACCTTTTATTTAATTTACCAATATGACAAGTATAATAGTTTCATATATAAGTGATTATTAAAAAGCAAATAATTATGGTAAAAATGATGAAATTATTATACTATAATATATTATATAATAATATAAATTATATATAAATATTCAAATGTATTCTACATTCATGTTTAATTTATAAAATTAAAATTTATTCTACTTTATTTTATTAAAAAAATAACATCAAACAACAAACATATATTCTAAGTTTATTTTTATTTTAAATATTTAACTTTAAACAAGATATTTACATTACATAACCAAAACAATAAAAACAATTGTCACTACTAAACAAACAAAACAAAAAACACAAAAGTCAAACTAAAATACAATAATTAACAAAAAAATACATTCAATTTTATTCACCTTCATTAAATTTACATAAAGACTCTACAAACCTCTAATTACAATACTACAAAGGCAAGTACTGGCCACTACGTGGCACTTGTTTCCTTTTATTTTAATAGTATATATGTTCAGTGCATTTCAGAGATGGCAGAATTGCCTCCTAATGTAGCATATCTACCAACTTCCAATTTACCAGGCAAGCTACAAATGCTGCTGTTACAACACTTGCAGCTGCGCCATCTCTGCCAGCACTTTTCTTTGGAGGCCCTAATGTGGCTCCATTAGATCTTTTCCCATAGGTAGATCAAATGATTTTACATTTTTATCTTTATTTTTTGTGTTATATATTGAAGTTCATAGATGCTTATGTACTATATTTTTATACTCTAATCTTTCCTTTTAATAGGGTGGTGCCAATTTTGGTTCTGTGGGTACTGGAGCTGGAGCTAGGGCTTAACTTTTTATGTAATTATCCACAGTTAGTTTGCTACTCCACTTTATTGCTCTAGACTAGCTTCCTTCATATGTAAATATCTGTCAAGTTCAAAGTGTGTTGGCAAGTTATTGACTTTATCTGCATCATGAAATAGTAAACTTAAACATATTTGATGTTTAAAATATGGTATGTAGTCATACATGCAAATTTGTGAGAGTTTCATATTGAACTTCGAAGGAACTAGTATGATAATTTTGAAGTTGACCAAGAGTAACAGCTATGCGGAATGTTTTTAAGCATTGACATTAACATTAAAGGAATTCATGTATGCACAGATAAAAATATGGCATTCATTAGAAAACATAAGGAAAGGAATCTCACTCTATCAGGATATTAGACACTGTTATCTTTTTAGTTTTCATAATATAGAAAGCTATATTTTATGGCTAACATGCTAAATTAATCGTAAGGCATTATTAGTTGTTTGATGTTGCAGTTTAACTTAGTGCTTTGGCATTTACAGTTCTTGTTTTTAGCAGATTTGGTGAAGGACAATGGACATTCCTCATTTTTGTATGAGTTACTGTATTCAAGTGTGAGTATTTTTAGTATGAAACTTAGTGTGCAATAGTTCTATCATCTTATTTGCATTGTAGTCTTTTTGCCAGTTCTTTTAATATTGAATTGCAAATGTTTATTCGTGTGAAGCCATTCTTTAAGACAATGTAAGAGTTTCTATATGCAGTGATCTTAGTCCATTTGCGTGCAAACTCCTATTTGATTTTTCAACAAAATATAAGAGTTTCTAGATTCCATGATTTTAAAACATATAGAGATCAAACTTTAATCCAAACTTCTGTTGCAAAGTATGTATGTCATCATCGATTACAAAAAATTTTATATATAAAATTAATAAGCAGTTAATTTAAATTTCTGTTGCATACTATGTGTGTTATGTTTGAGAATGATCACAATTTTTTTGCATTTGAAAAATAATATTGAGGGAAGGGTTGGAATTATGTTCTTTTGAACCTGGTTTGTCATGTAGTATCTTATGTTTGTAGGATAATTAGATTGAGACTTCCAAAAATTGATTACATCGAAGCTATCTTCAGTGATCTTTGTGTGCAATATAGAAGGAAATGGGACATACATACTTTGAATGCCAAGTTCAGATTTGTATTGGGCTGTTAAGATAATGATGATGCACAAGGGGAACATAAGATTCCACCGCTGATTATTTTTAGATGCTCATTGTGGGTAGCCTTAAATAAATCGTACACATATAAAATCCAATCACCTATGGTTAGTCGATGAATTTATAAATTTTTTGTAATGTCTTACTTTCTGTTAAACTTGTATATTTGGACAATGATGGTTTCTGTGCAATGTCTTACTTGATGTTAGTCTTGTATTTTTGGAGAAGGTGGTTTGAAGATTTGGAAGTGGTTCTATAATGATTCTATAGATTATATAGGATGTCTTTTTTAATCTACGAAATTCTTTGGTTAATTTCATTTGAATTTCAAGATGTTTTAAAAGTGAATTGTCTTATTCATTAAAAGCAATGGATAGGCTTGATATAAGCTAATTACTTGACTGTATTAGCTGGTCATGAAAATTGGAGAATGTCTATTATATCTAGGCAATTCTTTGGTTAATTTCATCAGAATTTGAAGACATATAAAAGTACATTGTCTTAAAGTCATTGAGAAAAGCAGTGAATAGGCTTAGTAGAAGCAAATTACTTGATTGGAAAGTCGTAATGAATATTGGGGATATTGCTTAGCAACAAATATCTGTACAACATTTCTTCAAGCTTGGAAATGTTTTAGTCCTTTGGAACGTTTGAAGAATATGCAATATAGAAATTAGATTTCTGAAGAATTATTAAAGGAATATAAATTAATGAAATGTACATTTTTTAATGTCATTGGAATGGCTTCCCAAATTATGCTTGTGTAAATGTATGACAAATTTTCAAATTATTCTGCCAGAAGTTTGGTAGTGGTCCACAAACCTGAAAACTAGTATATTATCTCAATAGTAAAATAATATGAACAGATTATTTTATGTATTGCTTAAATTTACAAAGAGCCAGAGGCTCATATATACAATACCAATGTTACAATAATTAGCAACTATCTAAAGATAGATTGCAAGAGAATCGCAGCAGAATAGAGCATTAAAAAACCGGAAACTACCTAATATTAGAAACTTTCTAATACCCTCCCATAATGCTCAATCTGTCAATAACACCAATAGCCTCCCTGAATTTTACAAATTTATCAGAACCGAGAGACTTGGTGAAGATATCAGCGGACTGCTCTAAGGTAGGAACATACAACAACTGAATAGATTTGTCTTCAACCAGCTGACGAATGTAATGACAATGTGTTTCGACATGCTTGGTTCGTTCATGGAAGACCGGATTCTTTGCTAGTTTGAGCACTCCCTGATTATCACAAAATAGAGGAGTCGGTCCTGACTGAGGAGCATGCATATCTGCAAGCATCCGCCGAAGCCAAACTGCTTCACAAGCTGCTTTAACTGCTCCTCGATACTCTGCTTCGGTGGACGACAGCGCCACTGCCTGCTGTTTCTTACTCGTCCATGTGACAGCACCTGACCCCAAATTGAACACATATCCAGCAGTAGACTTACGATCATCAACAGAACCGGCCCAGTCTGAATCTGTGTAGCCACATAGTGTAGGATCAGAACTTTGAGTGTACAGAAGACCATAATCAAGAGTACCACTTACATAGCGCAGGACATGCTTTGCAGCTGTCTAATGATCAGCCTTGGGCGCTGTCATAAAGCGGGATATGTAGCTTACCGCAAAACTAATGTCAGGTCTGGTGGCAGTAAGATAAATGAGGCTGCCCACTAGTTGTCTAAACAAAAATTCATCCACAACAAGTGAACAAGTGAATCGGACTGAGCTGATAATTTGAGCCCGGGTTCCATAGGAGTGGGAGCAGGTTTGCAATCCTGCATTCTGAACCTGTCCACAAGACTTCCGGCATACTTGGACTGAGAAAGAAAGATACTATGCTCAGTCTGCCAAACCTCAATTCCGAGACAATAGTGCAAGAGTCCCAAATCTGTCATATCAAAGGTGCGGCACAAATCCTGTTTGATTTCAGTGATCAAATGTGCTGAATTTCCAGTGATGATCAAATCATCCACATAGACAACTATAAACAATACATCATCACCTACATGTTTGATATATAGATTTGAATCCGATGGACTCCTCTGAAAACCATGATCGGTTAGGTATTTATCAATTTTCATGTACCAAGCCCGAGGGGCTTGTTTCAGACCATAGAGAGCTTTGACAAGTTTACAGACTTTGTGTTCCTGACCAGCAACCTTAAATCCAGAAGGTTGCGTCATGTAGACCTCTTCCTGTAAGTCACCATTCAAAAAAGCACTCTTAACATCCATCTGATGAACTTTCCAACCAAACTGAGCTGCTAAGGCAAGGACAAGCCGTATGGTACTCATTTTAGCTGTTGGAGCAAAAGTCTCCTCATAGTCAATACCTTCCCTTTGTGAGAACCCTCGAGCAACAAGACGAGCCTTATACTTGTCTAAGGTTCCATCAGCTTTGTATTTTACCTTGTACACCCATTTGCAGCTAACGGGCTTCTTCCCTACAGGAAGATCAGAAAGGGCCCAAGTGTGATTTTTCTGAAGACTCTGAAATTCAGCTTCCATAGCTTGTTCCCACTCAGGGATACCTTTAGCCTCGGAATAAGTCTGGGGCTCATAAACACTATGAATGTTAGCCATAAGAGCAAAATTAACTGTAGGTTGTTGTTTGCTCTTATTTCTAGAAACTCTACCCTCGATGAGCTCATCATCCCTAAGATCACTAATAGTTTTAGCCCACCATTTGGGCCGGAGAGTAGAAGAGCCAATCTCTGGAGGAGCTGGAGGAGGTTCAGGAGCAGCAACAGGCGCAGGAAGAGGATCATGTTCGGGCGCCTCAACAGGATCAGTATCAGGAGCCCTAGGGCGAGCATTATCTGTATCATCCCTCCCATCAGGTGGTGCTAAAGGAAGAGAAACACTATGAGGCTGTTCCTCAGAACACTGCTCAGAAGAAGACAGAAAAGGTCCTCGAGTTTCATCAAAAATAACATCACGACTAAAGATAAGATGATCAGTGTCGATATCTATCAATCTGTAGGCCTTATGGTTGTCACTGTACCCTGTCATCATGAGTCTCTGACTCTTGGAATCTAATTTGGAGCGTTTAGCATCAGGGATCCAAACATATGCAAGAGAGCCGAAAATCTTCAGGTGGCTGATTTTGGGCTTACGACCAGACCATAACTCTTCTGGAGTTTTGTTCTTGACAGCCTGAGTAGGAGAACGATTAAGAAGGTAAACAGCAGTAAACACTGCTTTTGCCCAATACTTATTAGGAACACTCTTGTGTTGTAACATAGAACGAGCCATCTCAACAATCGTACGATTGTGACGCTCAACAACACTATTTTGCTGAGGAGTGTAGGGTGTGGTGAACTGGCGTTTGATGCCATGTTCAGCACAAAAATCGGAGAATGCAGTAGAACAAAATTCCCCTCCGTTATCTGTTCTAAGAGAAATGATACTACAGCCAGACTCGTTTTCAACCAAAGACTTAAAGTTCTGAAAGGTACCAAATGCATCTGATTTTTGTTTAAGAAAGTACACCCACATCTTTCTACTAAAATCATCAACAATAAGCAAAAAATATTTGCAACCAGTAATTGAAGATGTATTCATAGGACCACAAATATCAGCATGAAGTAATTGAAGTACCTGAGATGCACGCCAAGAATCTCCATCTTTGAAGGGAGTCCGATGTTGTTTGCCAGCTTGACAAGCGTCACATACTCCAAGACGCTGCGTCTGAATCTGAGGTAGGCCAGAAACAAGTTCCTTCCGAGATAGCTGAGAGAGATACTGGATGTTGAGATGTCCATATCGCTGATGCCACAAAGTACTGAGAGATAAATAACGAGCTGCTATAGCTATTTCAGGAGAATCACCAGTGTCAGTAAGCCGATATAGGCCATGATCGTCTAGACCAGTAGCAACAGTAAGACGATTCTCTCGATCAATAATGGAACATTTGTGGGTACTGAACACCACATCCAACTGAGGAGAGTTTCTCATGATCTGACTCACAGAGAGCAGATTGAGTGCCATACTAGGAACGTAGCATACATTGAGAAAGATGAGCTGACACCCACCAGACTGTATCTGAACATTTCCTCTGCCAATAATTTTGAACTCCTCTCCTCTGCCAAACACAACTGAATCATTGTAGGGATAGAAATCCGTAAACCAGTCACGCCGATGAGAAAAATGACGTGAAGCACCAGAGTCGATATACCAAGCAGAGGACCGGGCTAAATCTGAAGGGCTTTTAGCCATAAAAGCGTAGAAGGCAGACTCTTTTTTCTCAGAATGTTCAGCAACATTTGCCTGTTGGTTTGACCCTCCCTGCTTTTTCTGTTCAGAAGCGAGTCGCTAACGGCAATCTTTCTTCATGTGGCCGTACTTACGACAGTAGTGTCACTGAACACTCTTCTGCTGAAAACTGCCTGAGGATTGATGTGAACCTCCTTGTTGTGATGACTGAGGTGGCTGAGTTTTAGCTGTAAAAGCTTGTTCTGACAAGGATGAGGAAGCACGGCTACCAAACTGCTGCTTCCAGCGATCCTGCTGTAGGAGTTTGGTACACAACTCTGGGAATTTCAGATCAACATTAGTTGAGGTAATGTTGAGAGTCTCTATGAAATGCTCATAAGATGTTGGTAGACTTTCCAGGGTAATAACTACCATATCTTCTTCCTCCATCTTCCGACCGATAGCTTCAAGCTGATCACGAATGTCCTTAATCTTCGTGAGATGCTCCTGTAAGGACATACGTTCATCCATCATAATGGAGAACAACTGGTTCTTTAGAAAGAACGCGCGACTCTTGTCAGATGTTTCATGCAGCTCCTTCAAATATTTCCAGATATTTGTAGCCGACTTGCCAGAGGGAATCTGAGGCAACTGATCATCTGTGACAGATAGCTTGAGAAGCATAACAGCTTCTCGATTCCAATCATCAAACTTATCTTGATCTGTTTGGACGGAGGTAGGACGCGTCTCTGTGCCTAGAACAAGCGCATCCAGACGACGATACTCAAAGATGGTTAACATTCGCTGCTTCCAGGTGTTGTAATTGCTGCCATTAAACCGCTGACTGTTTTCCAGCATCAGGTTGGTCAAAGATGCCATTTGCACGGATTTTGAGACAAATTTTAGACTGACCTAGAAAAATCTGACACGTACCCAGAAGAGTAGACAGAAAACCCAAAAAGAATCTAAAGCCGGAATTCAAATCTGCTAGCTCGAAAATCGAGGTATGGAAAACGAGGTACCCAAAAAATTTTGACGAAGACCCAGATAGAATCTCGAAAAACCCACCACGAATATGTGTTTGAAATTTTTTTTCGGATCCCGAAAACTAGGATTTCGAAAAAAAAAAAGGCTCTGTTACAAAGAAGAACCCGCGAGGGAGCTTAGAAAAAAATATGCAGAAGTTGCGCCAATCGACGAAGCCAAGAAGGAAACACACAAGCGCCGGAAGTTTGCAGTCAGGCACGATCGGATGCAACCAAAAAAAAAAAAAAAGGTCGCGAACGGTAGACAGATCGTTAACGGAGAGAAGCAGATTGCGAATGAAAATAACCAGGTCGCAAAAAAACGTGAACGGAGAAAGCCAAGACAGGTCGTGAAAAGCCAAAACGCGAGCAGGAAAAAAAAAAAAGAGGACTGGGGAAACTTCCAGTCAATTTTTGCGATTTTTGAATAGCAAAAAAAAATGGCTCTGATACCATAAAATAATATGAACAGATTATTTTATGTATTGCTTAAATTTACAAAGAGCCAGAGGCTCATATATACAATACCAATGTTACAATAATTAGCAGCTATCTAAAGATAGATTGCAAGAGAATCGCAGCAGAATAGAGCATTAAAAAACCGGAAACTACCTAATATTAGAAACTTTCTAATAAATAGAAACTCATCTGTGTTTAAATTGTTTCTGGAATTTCTCAAGTGGCATCTTTTCATTTAACATAAAGTAAATTGTTGATTTGGATAGCTTATAAATCGGCAGTTGGCATAGTTAGAGTGCTGATAGAGTGACAATGGTAGCTCGCATTGTTATTAAGTTATTATACATATGCATTCTCTAACTAATACTCAAATATTGTAAATATGCTGGTTTCTCTATCAATATAAATTGTCTGTCACTGGGTTCATTTGATAACTACTAATTTTAATTTTGTCTTATTTTCTTGCATAACCAATGTAGTCAGAGTTGAATGAGCAGAATCCTCAACTGATGAGGCCTATTCAAGTGTAACAATCTGGTTTTCTTTACTTAATGAATTAGTCAAAGGTGTAGAAAGATGAGTGCCATTCTTAATTCAACATTTAAAAAAATTCTAGTATTGTGCATGTTATTTGTTGATATTCTATTGTTTTTGATGTTTAACTTTTGTGTATTAGGGATTTTGTTAAAATTATCTTATTGGAGTAATGCCCCAGGTTATTGGTGTTACAATGTTAACTAGTAATGTCATTAAATTTTTACATGTTGCAAATATGCTGGTTTTTGTCAATATAAATTGTCTGTGACTGGCTTCATTTGAGAACTACTAATTTCGATTGTCCTTTTTTCCCTGCATAACCAATGCTATCGGAGCTGAACAAGCAGAATCCTCAACTAGTGAGTCCTATTCAACAGCAACAATCTGATTTTATTCGCTTACTTAATGAATTAGTCAAAGGTGTAGAAGGGTGAGTGCCATTTTTAATTCAAGATTTAAATAAAAAATTCTAGTATTGTGCACATTATTTGTTGATTTTCTATTGTATTTTAATGTTTTAATTCTGTGTATCAGGGATTTTGTTAATGATCTTATTGGAGTAATGCCCCAAAGGTTATCAATGTTACCCTAGAGGAATGCTAAGCAATTGAATGTGTAAGTATTTAACTTTTAGATGCATTCTTATGTTCAAATTTGCCAGTTTTTTAAGAATCTAAGGTACTTTATTTATTGAGAATTGTTTTTCATTTTCACCTTGAGGTTGTGACTTTTTATTGTGCCCTTGTTATAAGATTGAGCAACTTGCAGCAATTGAAAGGATTCTCTATTGGAACTATTTTATTACTCTCCTTTTAATATTTCCTTAAAGGAAATTTGAGTGAGGTAATGCTTCATTATTGATATTCCAATTAGGAAAACCTTTTCTCCTTATGATGTGAATAATAATCTTGGAATTGTGTTTGAATTCAAGGAACTTGATTTTCAATTTGCTGGGTAGCTTAAGCCCTACAACTAAACCTTCCCTTTCACTCAGGTTGGTTTCTTTATTGATATCACGTTCTTATAAATGAATAAAGTCTCCTATATAGTTTTTGATGATTAATCCCACAACATATGGCCTCAATCTGCCTATCATTGTGTCATCAATGTTGTGACTTCCATTCTTCAAGGGCAGTGTGGTCCTATAGAGCCATTCTAGTTTTCCTCATCTTGATAGTTTTTATCCTTTATTTGATTATTCTGATAATTTCTGATAGGGAGATTTGTTGAAGTTAGATGTGTTATGAAAAAAATGTTTGAATTCTTTCCTTCTATATTGACCAATACACCATGGCTATGATTAAGGACCACAGAGTTTCCAAAGCCTTTAAGTTTTGGTTTTTAAATCTTAACTTCAAACAAGATCCACTATGCTGTTTTGAAGGACTCATTGAATGTCGAAAGCATCAACAATACTATTCCAACTCTCATAAGGATGGCTCACATCTAGATGGACTCATAAATCACTCCTTCTATAGGTTATCTTTGATCAAGATTTACTTGTCCAGAATCACACAAAGAAACACTTGAGGCTTGGGACACGCTTTGGAACCCAATATCTTTTCCCATAATCCTTAAATGTGACATCTTGGAGCTTGTTGGCATCATTGATATCTCTCTTTAACTGTGTTTTGATTATAATCTGAAGAATTTTATAAAAGTTTTTCATTGTAAGGAGAGGAATGTAGGTGAATGTTTGTTAATATCCTATCTAATTTTTTTTCCTTCAACTGTGTAATATTAAGTAGGCTGCTCAGGTACTTTTTTTCCAGTTTTGACTTTATCTTCAAGTAATCTCCTAGCTTGATTTGAGCTTCTTGCTTAGGTGTTCAATTGAGGATTGTTGGTCCAGCAGTGAACCCTTGAACCAAGTACCCTCCTTGAAGTGAATTTTGTCATTTGTGCTAATTTGCAAAAAAGAGCACTTTGAAGAAGATGGCGAGAGTTGCTTATGTTGTTTCAAATGGCCAAACCTTTAAGGAGAATAGAAGTTATGAAAAGTGCTTTGGATCATCCCTGTCTTCTTACTTCCCCATCAAGATGAATCTCTATGGAATGAATAGTTTGTTCATTCTCCAACATTGCTTTGCGCAAGGGGTTGTTTTGGACCATTTAGTGTTGTGAGTTCTAATTCTTCCTTGTTGCTACTCTGGAAGACAAATTTTTTGCCAAGAAACCAAAGGATTTTTTTTTACTTCTTTGCATTCCTAGAAAAACATTCTTAGAATACTATTGAATTATTGATTTTCCTGGTAGGCTTGAAGGATAGATGGGCATGTGGATGGATTGGATCACAAATTGAGTAGAGAATATGTTTGCTAGCATAAGATCACTATTTGGCCTTCTACTTTTCTAGTGAGCAGACCTAATTTTCCTATTTTCCTCTTTGTGTTTTATTACCGAACAGTGAACTTAACCAAGATATTTATTAGGTTTCTCACAATTCAAGCTTTGTGTTTCTACGGTAAAATTGTTGTTTGGTCTTCGATTCTTTATGTTTATCAGAATATTGGTTAACTCAATAATGAACTTGTGTCTTTATCTTTTATCTTTTTCCTTTTCAGATGTTGAGCCACAAGTAGCCAAAGTTCAATTACCTGGTTCATTGGGCTTCTTGTTTCCTTTTAAAGTGTAATCACCATCAATTCGAATAATGCATTACTTATTACTTTGGCAGTTGTATGCAAAAATTTACTTATCTCAACATGTTTTGCAACATGCTCCCATGTTTTACAAATGAGGGGCGAGCTCAATTTATAGGCTCCTCAATTACAATTCAATGGCCAAGATTGATTTCGAATCAACAGCCGGGATTACAAAATAAAACCCTAATTAGGGTTTGTTACAACTAACCAACTCTCGACCAATGAGAAAATTACATGCTAAATATAAACCAATTCCATGGATAAGTCAGGTTCATTGAACCTAGACATGTTGACTTGGAACAATTTGATCTATTGGAAGATGACGAAGCGCCACCTCAGCGTGTTGGATGTCCTTCTGGGTCACTTTGTTCTTTCTTCATGTACTTAGAATATTTTTCCTCGCTGACGACTCTGTCCTTTGCACTTGCATTTGAATCTTTGAGGTCTGGAAGTCCCCCCCTTGGAGCAGATGTCTAGACTTAAAGTTATTAAACTTTTCTTTCCCGATTGCTTTGAAATTCCTTCAAGTGCCTTGAATTTGGAGAAGAACTCTTCCTTCAAGTGCCTTGAATTTGGAGAAGAACTCCTCTGTGCTTTCACCACAATGGAGGAAATTGGAACTTTCTTTGTGAAGTATTTCCCATACTTAGCCAAATTTTGGCTATTCAATTTCATTTTGTAACACCTTCATGTGGACCATTCAACACTTAGCCAAGATTTTGGCCATCTCTATGCTCGAATGAACTTTGCCTGTGGATTTTCCTTTAATTTTGAATTTGGCTTGTGCTAAGTAGGGAAAACTTCACCCTTGGACAAGGATTTTATTCATTTCCTCTTTACTTTTCCTCTTCATTCTTCTTGTTTTCTTTCCAACACTTAGTCAAAATTTGATTCTTTTGTTGTAGGAAAATTCCACACTAAGCCATTTTTTGTTTCCTCTTGGCAAATTTTACCATGTTTGTTTCTAACCTTGGCGGACTTTGGCACATGTCATGCCATTTTTCTATTATGCTTGAGTGGACTTCCTCATTGACAAGCCAATTCTTTTTTTTTTCTTCCTTAGGCGGACTTGGCTATTGGTTGGACAATTTGCTTTTATCATGAGGCGAACTTTGAATGATCTTAGACAGTTTCCCAAGTGTCAAGGCATAGCTCATTATTGTTTGGATGTTTTGAATTTATAGCATGGCGGACTTCACATTTTCCATGCCATTTCATGGCGGAGTTCATTGTGTCTTGGGCACTATTATTTTTGACCTAGGAGGATTTCATCATTGGCAAGCCACTTTCCTTGCTAGTTGGGTAGACCTCATGATCAACAGGCCATTCTTGGGCGGACTTTGGACTTGGCAAGACATCTCCTTGGCAAACTTGGCTGTGTCTTGGACATCTTCAATTTAGCCTTGTCAAACTTCATGATTGGTTGGCCATGTTGGGCAGAGTTTACATATCCTTTGCCATGTTTTCCTTTGCTTGGGTGGACTTGACCATGTGCTTGCCAAGCTTGGGCAGACTTTTCCAATGCTTGGACATTTCATCTTGGGCAGACTTTGTCTTTGGTTGGGCATGATGCACTTCCCTTGGGCGGACTTGGCTTGATCTCTGCCATCTCCTCTTGGGCGGACTTTGCTTTAGGTTGGACATGTTTGATCTTCCTCCAAGCGGACTTGAAACTCCTCATGCCAAGCTTGAGCGGACTTTGAACTTTGGCTTGCCATGTGCATTTCCTTTGACACTTAACCAAATTTTGAAATTTTATTCTCCAAGGTATCCATACTTAGCCAATTCTCTGAGTTTTCTCTCCCAAGGTATCAATACTTAGCCAAGATGTCCATACAGCCAAATTTTGAGTTTTTCTTTCCTCCTCTTGGCCAGGCGGACTTTACTTATGCCTTGCCAGCTTCTATTTCTTTCTAGGCGGACTTTAGGACTTCCTTGCCATCTTGCCTTTATGCTTGGGCGGACTTCTTGGCATCTTAGACATGCTTCTTAAGGTGGGGCGTGTTGTGACCTTTTCACACATCGCCCCATTGCAAATGGGGACCCTCCGTTTTTTTTTTGTGCTTTTTAGTTTTGCCTTGGCGTCGCAACTGCTTATCACCAGTCTTTTTGCAAATGAGGAGTTTGAGTTTTGAACGGTCACCCGAGTCAGTTGGAGAAATTGAGCCTAGATCACTGTATAAATGTCACCATTGTGCTTAGAAGGCCTGAGAGACGAAGATCGACTATCGTTTCGGTCGATTCTAACACCTCCAAGTTTTTAGGGTTTCTCACCCCAGGCCCCCTATTTTTTAGGACCTACCTTTTTGGCACTTTTGGGCAATTCTGGGATCCCTATTTTCTAGGGTCTATTTTTGGAAAGTTGCTATTTTTGGAAAATGTCTATTTTTAGAAAGTTTCTATATTTGGAAGGGTCACGAGTTTCAAAAATCCACTTAGAAGTTCGAAACGAGCAACAAAACTCTCAGAAATTCGATTCGAAGTTTTTTTTGAAATTTTGGTAAAATTCTGGAAAATCACATAAAAAGTTCAAAAATCTGTAAAATCTGTTCAAAAATGGTGAGAAATTCTGGAAAATCACAGAGAAATCTGGTAAAAAGCACAGAAAATGGTGAGTTAGATGAAAGAACCAGTCATGAAATCATCAGGAAATGGATAAAAGTCTGAAGCACATATAAAAATCTGGAAATTCATCCGGAAAATTCATGAGAAGTCTGGAAAATCTGAGAAATCTGAAACATTCATGGCACTTCAATGGTGAAAATCTTCAGCCAGTGGCAAGAAAAAAGCGTCAATGGCCAAGCATTCCATGAGGTCCGCCCTTGTATGGCTGGGTAAAGTTGGCAATGGCAAACAGAAGGCTGAAGTCCGCCTATGTCAAAAGCTCCAAATGGCTATCAAACAGCCCAAGTCCGCCCTCCAACCAATTCAATGGCATAAAAATCTGCTAAAAGACAAAGTGAAGATGGAAAACCAAAGGCTGAAGTCCGCCCTCAACAAAAGCTCCAAATGGCTATCCAACAGCCAAAGTCCGCCTTAGCCAGAAGATTAGATGGCAACAAAGTAAGCAAAGTCCGCCCCAAAGCAAAGGATAAAATGGCTAAGGCGTAGCCAAGGAAAAATGGTAAATGGCAATAAAATCAAGCAAGTCCGCCCTTGAAAAAAGGTTGAATGGCCAGGTCACAGCCAAAGTCCGCCCATGGAAAAGAGATGAAAAATCTAAGGCAAGAGGAAAAGTCTAAGGCATAGCTAAGAAAAGTTTAAATGGCTAGCAAGTAAAAGAAGTCCGCCTTGGTCTAAAAAGAAATGGCAATAGAAGACCTCAAGTCCGCCTTCAGCATTTGATGGCCAAAATCTGGATGAAGTCCGCCATGTATTGGAGAAGGTGGAAAAAATTAAAATTTTGCCTAAGTCTAAACCTTGGACAAATCAAAAAATTACATGCTTGACATTTAAAAAATTTCACCATGTTTGAAAAGAAGGAAAATTTGCCTAAGTCCAAATCCAAAGTGCCTAAGAAGATGAAATGAATTTTGGCTAGATAAATTTTAAAAGAGGCAAATGGCCAGATAAAGTCGGACATGGCTAGCTAAATTGTGGAAAAATCAAGCAAATGGCCAAATAAAATTAGACATGGCAAAATAATTTTGGACAAGAAGGAGATTTATGGCCAAGTAAAGTTGGATGTGGCTAGAGAAAAGTTGGACGTGGCTAGAGAAATGTCGGACGTGGTTATAATAATTTTGGACAAGAAAAATATTTATGGCCAAATAAAATTGGACGTGGCCAAATATTTTTGGGAAACGATCAAAAAATCATGGCCAAACAAAATGGACGGCAAGAAAATCTTGGCCGAATGAAATTGGAATTTGTAAATTTCTTTCAAAGCTTATCTTGAAAAGTTATCTTTAGGAGAGAGAAAATCTAAAATAAATTTGTTTTGTTTTACTGCAGGTGGATGACTACACAGGGCGAGGAAAATGGCAAAGAAAGTGTAAAGTCCGACTGGAAGGGAGATGAAAGAAAACTTGGAAGTCCACCATCGCACATTGCAAGTCCAACAGGAAGTCCGCCAAGAGTTTGGCATAATGAAGACAACGGCAGGCACACCGTCAAGTACACCCAACTTATACAAGCCAAATTCAAAATTGAAGACAAACCTAACGGCGAAGTTTATTTGAGCACAAAAATGGCCAAAATCTTGAAGGTATTACAAAGCCAAAATTTGGCTAAGTATGGGAAATTCTCTACAGAAAAAGTTCCAGTTTTCCTTCATTGCGGCGAAGGCACAAGGGAATTCCTCTCCAAATTCATGGCACGTGAAGGAATTCCAAAGCAATCCAAAAGGAAAGACTTAAGAACTTCAAGTCTAAACAGGTGCTCCAAGGCGAGGTGAGAAGAACAAGCCAAAGTCATTCAAGATCGAAGCACAAAGCATAGAGTCATCGGCAGAGAAAATATTCTAAGGCAAGCACATAGCGACCAAGGAAGACATCTAGCACGTTGAGGTGGCGCCTTGTCATCTTCCAACCAATCAAATTGTTCCAAATCGACATGCAACAACTTTCTATTTTATCTGTTGGTTCATATTTGGTAAAAAGGACAAGTGTCCTCAATTGTAATTTTCTCATTGGTCGAGAAGGAGTTAGTTAGGACAAACCCTAATTAGGGTTTTATTTGTAATCTTGGCCGTTGAATTGTAATTGAGGAGCCTATAAATTGAGCTCACCCCCTCATTTGTAAAGCATGGGAGCATGTTGCAAAACATGTTGAGATAAGCAATTGTTGTAAGATTGCCAAAGTAATAAGTAATGCATGCATTGTTCTGATGGTGATTGCTTCTCTTATTTTGGAATTGTCGTGGTTCTTATCCCTCATCATAGTTTAGATTTTATTTCATGTATGCTAGATGAATGCAAGATTTGATAAGTATTGATTTATGGTGAAACTTTTTGCTCATACTTTCTTTGAACGGATGATTTTCATTCAATGCGTAAAGTTAGCCTGAGCTTACTTTGTGGATTCTTAACTTCTGTCTGAATAAATATTGTTCGATTGGAAGGTAGTTATTCATGATGTGGAAATCATAAACACAACTCTCCCTTGAAGATTGCATTGGCTTTGCGTAGTTGGCGCATTTTCTGCGTGGCAAAACAAAGTTTAGTTTTGTTTCACCGAGTCAATACCGTCTCTTGGATTCTTAGGAGTAGATTAGTGCTTCTGAACCCTTCTCCTTTTTTAGTTTCTTTGATCTGACCGGAATAATAGAGCTTCATTGTCCAAACCTTCATTGTGAATTGAACGAGCCTAGCGTAAAGTCCCTTTGTGTTACCAGCATAATCACATCAAACCACAGAGCTTATCCGCACTCATCTTAAACATTGGAATTACCGTATGATCTTACTTGCAATCTTAGCATACGAGGTAGTTTTTCAAGAGGGGATAGAGCGTCTTTGGACTCTTTATTCTAGAATGTTTGTTGTGTCATAAAACACGCATCAACAGGGCGGACTTCAAGACTTTTATGCCATGATGCAAGGGCGGACTTTACTTGTGTTTGGACAAGCATCATTTAAGGTGGGGCAGACTTCATCAACTTCATGCCATTGTGCAAGGTGGACTTCATGGTGCCTTAGCCATTTCCCATCTCTCCTCATGGGTGGACTTCATCAAGTGCTTGACATTGAGTATGGCGGACTTGGAGCTTGCTTTTCCATCTCCATGGCGGACTTTGCTTCTCTTGTGCCATCCATCCTTCATGTCTAGGTGAGCTTAGTGATGCTTATGCCATGAATTTCTTGCTATTATCTGGATCTTCTGGAACGAAACCCTCGCCATGTGATTTCTCTTGCTTTTTATGATTTTTTCTTGCTTTTTACTCTTGGAGGTGCAAAACTTTGATTTTGAAGATGAAAATGTTGATACTATGACTTGTAGGACCCAAACCCTGACACTTTCTAAAAATAGAAAAAAGCAAAAAGCAAAATTTCTAAAAATAGTAAATCTCGGATTGGTCCAAAAGTGCCAAAAATAGAAAAAGCAAAAAGCAAAAAAGTAAAATCCCTAAAAAATAGAAAGTGTCAGAATTGACTCAAAGCAATGGCGTTCCTCGTCCTCCGGACCTTCTGGGCACTTTGACGATGTCTATGCACTGTTCTGGGCTTGAATTCTCTAGTTGACCCGGGTGACCACCTGAAAACTCAAACTCCTCATTGCAAAAGAAAAATGGTGATTAGCAGTTACGACGCCAAGGCAAAAAAAAAATGCAAAAAAATAGGGGGTCCCCATTTGCAATGGGGCGATGTGTGAAAAGGTCACAATAGTACCCAAGGTGAAAGTGGATTAAAAGCAACCATTTGAGAATGTGTGGTAGAGGTAGTATCTGTGGGGTTAAGAACTTGCTGGACACTTGTAGTAGAATCTCCAATTGAGGTTAAAATTGGAGCTTATGGGGAGGAGTAGTAGGTGAAGATGGGATGAGAGGAGGAGCACTGGAAGAATCAATGGTTGCTATTGTGGAATTGATAAAATGGGGGAAGAGAGCTTGAATTAGGTGTAGCAAATTGCAAAGGGGTGTTATAATTTATATTGGAGAGTTGACATTAGGAGGAGGACAAGCCACAACTATCTAAAACGTTAGATTTTGAGGCTTCTCGATCTCCAACTTCTTTTTAGGAGCATTATCCCCACCACAAGGAGCCATGGGAACTTGCCTTTTATTTTGGATCATTGTCATCTCCACCACCTGCTAATCTGCTCCTTGCACATTTAGTATATTTATGGAAGTAAATTGACAGACTCAACTAGTCTTTGCTTGTTTGCTTGTTTAGAGCTTTGTGATGACTGTTCCTTGCTAGTATCCTTACTAGTGGCATTATCAACAATATTTTTTCTAAGCCATGCTTACAACTGTTGCAATATATAATTAGATCCTTCTTTGATATTGGTCGTTTCCTTATTGGCCCAGTTAATGGGTGCTAATGGCAACATTTGGATCGATTTTTCATAGATAGGATCAATTAGATCACTTCCATCACCAATGATTCCTTGAGTTATCCATTATGAGCTGAATGCTCTCAATTGTTCCAATCTTATCTTCATCAAATCTCTTTTTCCAACCTCACAATAGTCTCAGTCTTTCCAATATTTTTCCATGGGAGAGATGTGGTCATCTTGTGGACCAAGTTTGAGATTATTCTCTACATAGTCTTTGCTATCAAATGGAAGCCTTTTGTTGTCAAAATGCATTGTCATTTTGGCAAGAGTCCTCTCAATATCTTGTGCATCAAATAAAGACTTGGACCGCTAATAGCTAGAAATTCCAATCTAAAGTGGAATTGTAACCACCTTTTTTCTTTATATCTCTTATTAACATTCCTAATTTTCCTACATATCTCAATGAGGACAATCTAATCATTTGCAAATCATGGATTTCTATGGAACAACTTCTAAACTTTTGATACAAATTTAAGTAAACCCTAGAAATTGAATGAAGTAGCTTTGACACTTTGTTATTAAAGAAGTTGCTTCTGAAGATATTCTAACTCCAATATCTCCTTTTAATTCTCTTATAGTTAACATGATGAATGCATCATTAACCCTCTTGAAATTTCTATTACTCTCCTCTAAAACCAATTGAGGATAATAATCATAAATTTGAGTGTTCTACCAAATATTCCTTGAGTCTTTAAGACTGGGCCTCATCTTAGTACTTGGTATTACATAAAATAGACATGAATTCATGTAAAAATGTTGGATATTTTCAAGATTGACCCATTGCTTGTGAATGTTACTTATTGAAATGTAGAAAAATGGGTGCTTTTTCTATTGGAATGAGGGGTTCACCAATTTTAGTATAAATATAAAGGGAAAAATGGAGTATAATGCACCTATTTTGCTCTATTTCATTAGGAAAAAGAGATCCCTTAAGCCAAGGTTGACTTTCAGCCCTTAGGTGAGTCAACCTTGAAGGAGATCTTGCTGTTTTCCTTATGATCTAGGATGGGGCAGATATGTTGAAACATCACTTTTGGGAGAAAGACTAAAAATAGAAAATAAATCGAAAAATGCAATGTGAAACATGAAATCAAAAGATTAAACCTTAATCTATCAGAACTTGCAACTTTTAGACAGATCTGAGAAGGTTAAGTATTTTTGCACCTGTCATCAAAATGCTGTTGTTAAGTGTCCTCTGGGACTTATTCGCCCAAGGGCGAATGGGTCTTTATAGGACTTTTTGAAATTAGTTTCTGGGTCCTCTGGTCCTGTGTTTGCACTCTCGAATTCTCCAGATTTCACAGTTGGAAATAAATCCTGTAGGTGAGTTTCCATGGCTTGATGACAACTTTGACAACTTTTCCAATTTTTCTCTTTGATAGATCTTCAATCCTTCTTCAACCTAAGATCTGCAACACAAACATAAGAGGGAAAAAATGTTTGTTTTTGGTGAATGGGGTTTGCCTTGGTTAAACCCTGTTTTGGTAATTAAACCCTGAATTGAAACACTGAAACATGAAAGGAATGATGAATGAACAAATGCTATGTTGCAACTCACCAAACCCTTGATTTGAAACCCTTCAAGGATTGCAACTTAGTAGATCTTGCATGAAATGGCTTGATTGTTGATGTGATCTTGATTTGATAGCTTGAAACTTGATTTGAAACTTGAAACCTACATCACAATGTTAGCTCCAAAACATGCATGATGCTTGATAACTTTGACATGATGCCTGAGATCTTGATTGCTGCAACAAATAGTTGATAAATCTGCTCTTGAACACCTTTGACAATAATCTCAGCTCTTGTGAAGTCTCTCTTGAAAATCTAGATATCTTAGGATTTTAATTTGATAAAATAACCTTGTTTTTATAGATGATTTTCTAATTTCCCGAAATTTAAACATTACAAGCCGACATTTGAATATGAATTTGGGATCATGAAAATACCGCCAAAAACATATTAAAATTTGAATTTGCAACTTAAAGCGGACCCATTTTCCCAAGGCCGAAAGGGTCTTGACCTAAATAATCAAGACCTATTCATTTTGGGGTGTTAATAATGATAAATGCATTAATTAAATCGCATTTCCCCCTTTGGAAATTACAATTAATTAGGCTTGTAAATACAAAATTTAGGCAATTAGAGGCTTAATTAAGTCCACTTAAATTAGGGGACCCAAATATAGTGTGAAATGTAAAAGAGTACATTTTTCGACACTACACTTATGATATCTATCCAATCAAAAATTTGTTCTCCTTGACATATAATGTTGATAAACAAGCTCATCCAAAAATGGAAAGTATTTGCTTCATTATGACCCATGACCTTGTTCAAAAGAGTAATTATGTTTGATAAATCTTCATAAAATCTCAACCTAATAGGTTTTTTGACAATTTGGATGGTCCTTTTCTCTTCTCATTGAGCCAAGATTGGGCTATCACCATGACCTATATCTTTAGTCAGTTCAACACATTTTACTCTTTGTGGCAGCCTGAAGGTGATATTCAAGGATTGTGTATGTAGCCTAGCAACTACTTGGTCCTTAGCCTTCTTGATTTATTGGTTTTTAGGTTATAATACTTGGCAAACAAGAATCAAATCAACACACTACATGATTGTAGGAAAACCAATTGTGAGAGTCAACCTACTTTCAAAAACATGCCATAGTAACATGCTGCACATTTATAATACATTTATAATAGGTCACTTGTTGCTGCAATTAGGGTTCTCTTGTTGCTCTACATTTTTCCCTAGAATTCATCCATATTAACATGCCTTTACACTAAATCTCCAAATTTAGGTAGGTCACTTTTTGTCATGGACATTTGTTCATAACCTTGATACTTATATCTCATTTTTTCCAATTTAGAAATCAAGGCTATGTACAAGGAAAGTGAGCTATTTCGTAGGGTTAAATAGGGAAAATGTTCAGCCCTAAATGATTGGAAATGGCTTTGTATATATTTCATTAAGTAGGTGAGGTTCAATTGTAGAATAAGTGAGTGAAATAACATCAATCTAGGAATCAATTACAAGATTAGTTAAAGGCAATGATGTAGGAAAACAAATTAACATTGGCATTGGGAAATTATAAAGAAAATACATGGGGTACACCTAGTTGGTAGTATTGAGCAATTTTGGCAGTGGACGCATAAATATCAAGAAATGCCAATCTATGAGCAAATTAGGGAAGTGGGGATAGGAACATGTACCTTGTAGCTGAGTGTGAGCCATCAAAATTTGGATAGTGAGAGCCATGAAAAATATAGGGCAAAGTCCTAGGGTAGGCTAAATATAGTGTGCTTGTATTGCAAAGCTCTTGAATAGTGACATTCAACAAAGATGAGTAAAACCATCACTCAATAAAATATTAAATTAATATTTAGATAGTTTATTAATGGTCAATATTGTAATATATTAGATTAGATTGTTTCTTCTTTTGTTAGCTTTAGTTTCTTTTAGAAACATCTATATTCGTTATTTTTAGCAACTCTGTATTATAAAGAGCCTTTGTCTCTTTCATTTTAATACATCTAGAATTTACCAAAACATGGTATCAGAGCCAGTCGAGTGGGAAAATTGATTTTTTAAAAAAAATCTTTTTCTAGGCTTCTGAAAATCACCTTTTTTTGAACTCGTGAGGATTTCTCTTGGGTTTTTCGTCAGAATCTTTGCAGGGTTCATTATTTTCTCAACTGCTTTTTCACGACTTCTTGTGTGCATGAAATCGCGTGGATTCGTGGGTTTTTTGGCTGAAAGTCATAGTTTCCAAAAAGTGCAAATCACATGAAGATTTTCTTGAGAGTTTTTTGTTGGTTTCTTGAATAAGTTCGTGAATTTTTGAAACTGTTGGTGGCGTTTCTTCCTGTGTGTTTGTGCGACTTTTGAAGGTTCTCGTGACGGTTTGCAAATTGCGGTTTTTAGGCATCTATATCTCTTTTTCCTGTGCGCTACCTACTCTAATAGTGACAGGATCTGAAGTCGCGTTTGGGAAAAGGGGTTTTGATGGATTTCCGAGTTCTTTGAGTTCGTGGCATTTGTTTCTGAGTTGCATGACCTCCCACATTTTTGGGCGATTTTTAAATCGCATTTTTTTTGCATTTTTTGGGCACCGCTTCTTGAATAGAAAAATCGTGGTTCTGTGTTTGCATTTTTTTGCGACCAGGATGTTTTTCTTTTGGCATGATTTTGTGAAGGCATTTTTCGTGATTTTCTAAAGACATTTTCCGTGATTTTCTGAGGGCATTTTTCGTGGTTTTTTGAAGGCTTGTGAAAGATGGCCTCTTTGTCCCACATCATGTTGGAGGGTAGTTAGAAATTCAATGGTTGCAACTACAACACCTGGAAGCAACATATGATGACTATATTTGAGTATCGATGCCTTGATCAAATTGTTTTGGGCAACACTACACGTCCTACAACGGCGGGTAAAGATCAAGAAAAATTTGATGAGCAAAATCGGGAAGCTGTGATGCTTATTAAATTGTCGGTCACTAATGACTAGTTGCCTCAGGTGCTGTTTGGCAAAATAGCCAAAGAAATATGGGATCTTCTGAAAGATCTACATGAAACATTTGACAAGAGCCGAGCTTCTTTCTGAAGAACATGTTGTTCTCCACTATGATGGATGAGAAGACAACTTTGCAGGGACACTTGACAAAAAACAAGGACATCTGTGATTAATTAGAGGCTATTTGTCGGAAGATGGAGGAAGATATGGTAGTCATCACTCTAAAAAGTCTACCAAAGTCTTATGAGCACTTTGTTGAGACGCTGGACATTACTTCAACTAATGTTGATTTGAAGTTTCTAGAGCTTTGCACCAAACTTCTGCAGCAGGATCGATGGAGACAACAGTTTGGTAGTGGTGCTAGTTCATCCTCCATGGAATAGGCATTTGCTGCCAAGACATTTCAAAAGAATAAGAGCAAGAATTGGCCCTCGTAGCATACCAACCAAGCTCAATCCCAGGACTCTTCCAAGAAGAACGTTCAGTGCAACTATTGCCACAAGTATGGCTACATGAAGAAGGATTGCTGGAAACGCTTGGCTTCTGAACAGTTCAAGCAAGGAGAGTCTAAACCTAAAGCTCATGTTGTAGAGCTCATTGAGAAAAGGAGTCTGTGTTCTATGCCTTTATGGCCAAGAGTCCAGCAAATCATGATAAATCCTCTGCCTGGTATATTGATTCAGGTGCATCTTGACATTTCACTCATCGTCTAGATTGGTTCATTGAGTACACACCATTCAAAGATTCTGTTATCTTTGGAGGAGGCGAAAAGTATACTGTTGTCGGAAAGGGCAACGTGCAAATTCATTCTAGAAGGAGAAATTTAATATTTCTTGATGTATACTTTGTACCTAACATGGAGCTAAATTTGCTTTTAGTTAGTTAGATCATGACTCACTCTCCTCAGCTAGATATTGTTTTCAACATGCATATATGCAACATTATTGATAGAGAAACTCACACTACAGTTGTTCAAGGACTTGAGGATCATGGTCTGTATAGACTTGTTGACTTTGGTGATTCTCAAGAGCACACTATGGCAGCCAAGATCACTTTCATCAACAATCTCTGGCATCAACATTATGGGCACTTGAATATGCATTATCTCTCTCAACTATCTACTAGTTGGTGGTCTACCTGCAATTCAAACTTAGAATCATGGAGTATGTGACGCTTGTCAGGCTGGAAAGTAACATCAGACTCCATTCTCAGATGGTGACACATGGAGAGCTTCCAAGGTATTACAGTTGGTTCACGCTGATGTATGTGGGCCAATGAACACTTCTTCAGTTACTAGTTGCAGGTATTTTCTATTATTTGTTGATGATTTTAGTAGAAGAATGTGGGTGTATTTTCTTAAAAACAAATCAGAGGTGTTCAGCATATTTCAGCGATTTAAGGTCTTAGTTGAGAAAGAGTCAGGCTCTCAAATAGTCACTCTTAGGTCTGATAATGGTGGAGAGTTTTGTTCTTCTGACTTCTCCAGTTTCTGTGTTGCACATGGCATTAAGTGCCAACTTACCACACCCTACACCCCTCAGCAAAATGGTGTTGTTGAGCGTCGCAATCACACCATTACTGAAATGATTTGTTAGTACTTTTGTGCCCTAGCTTCAGAAAATTATTGTTTCTTTTTTAGTATCCTATTTGGGGATATTGCATTGGTATTAGAGCTAGGTTTGTTATGTCCCCAACTCAAATTGGCTGTCCTTTCCTTGGTTTACCCAAGAGGAAGAGGACGTGGAGCATCATTGGGTAAGAAATGAAGTCCTTGGCTTTTTCTTAATTCTAATTCTAAGTTGAGTGCACGTCTTTTGATGTAACTTAAGTGAACTTAAGCTATTTTAAGGAATTTAAGTTATTTTATGTTGGGTACATCTTTTTAGGCAACTTAAAGTGATGCCTAGCCAAGGAACTTAAGTTGTCCCCTTTTTATGACTTAAGTGACATCTTTTTAACATGTGCTAATTAGCCTAAAGGGGACGTCTAGCTTCTAGGAGAAGATAAGAACATATTTTTAGAATTTTAATGTTAGGCTTTGGATTAAAGATGTTAAGATGAAGGGTGGAGATTAAATCATATGGTTATGAGTTTCTATATAACACCCTAAAGGGCTCATTTGGAGGGCATTGTGATGAAGTTTTCTGCTTATTGCTGCTGCAACTTGGCTTGAGGATTGAAACCTTGAGTATCCCTGGTTTCGGTGAGACATATGGGTTTTCCCTAGTCAAAAGAGTGTGTTTCGGTGGAAGAACTTCGGTTTGTGAAATCCTAGCACATTATTTTTTGAAGGCTGTAAGGTTTTATCAAGTTTGGAGGCCAAAATTACAAGGTTATCAGTTCTGGTTACTCAGATTTGAAGGTGTTCATTGTTGCAAATCATTCATTTCTGGTTTTTTCTGAGGACGGTGGTTGAAGGGCAACAATTTCAGACTTAAAGATAGTCATTTTGAGTGCCCAACATCACTTTTGGATGGACAACTAGGGTTAGAAAATATTCTGACCTTAATCTGGAACATTTTTGGTTTGAAATATGCATATTTACTTCATGGAAATGTCTGATATTTAATTCTGAAAATTTCTGTGCAGTTATAAGGGTTTGAAATATCATTTTTTTGAGCATAGTAATATTCAGAATTTTTTATTAAATCTGATCAGAATTTCTGAGTTTGTTTGGAACTACTCTAATGCAAATAAAATTCAGATTTATGCCCTAGTTTGTGAAGAAATTTGTTAGTAGTTTTGTGCCCTAGTTTTCAGAAAATTATTGTTTCTTTTTAGTAACCTATTTGGGGATATTACAGTGGTATTAGAGCTGCAAGAACTTGGTAGCCTGTTTGGGTTGATTGCATGTGCAAAAAGGGTGGTCATAACCTAGAAAAACGAAAGGAAAGAATGGGGCAGACAACGATCAACAACTATCATCAAGAAAACATATGTTCGTAGAAATGCTAAGACAGCTACAAAATACCAATCTTTATTTGAGTCAGATGGCTCATAACACAGCAAATGGAAGATATTTGGTGCATACAAAGAGAGAAGATAGTAGCAAAGCTACATAAAATAAGGAACATTCTACCAGCAAATCCATGGGTTCATAACAATCTAGACTGTTCATGCCTACATTTATACAAGAGGATGAGCTTAGGCAAGAGAAACCTATGGAGGACAATGAGGATGCTAGAATTTTGGCTAAGTATCAAGCTTTGGGGGCAGATTTTCAATCAACTATCTCATTTAGAGATTACTTGGAGGTCACCAAACGCACCAAGCCAAAGCAAAAACAGTGGAATCAAGGGAAACATAATTACGGGTTGCAGGAAAGGTTAGAACATCCTGAAACATTAAAACCTCTTTTTGCAAAGAAAAAAGAAAAGGAGGAAGGAAAGAAGGAAGAATTTCTTCTTCATTCACACCATGCATTTACAAGTGAAGAGCACATGACACTTCAAGATGACTACAAGATTGAAGAAGAGTCAACTATTGAAGCTACAAATGAAGAGCAAATGCAGATTGAAGAAGATACCGCCATGGAGATTGTCAAACCAGCTATGTTAGATCTGCTACAAGAAGCTATGAGTTTGTTTGATATTCCTCTAATTAAGCCTAGCATTGATTCATCAACCTTACCTCATCTTGGCAAGGAATCAAATTGTGGTTTGGGTATCTTTGAGATGGATGTTGTTCATACAAATGATGGCAATTCAGAAATTTCAATATGTGGTGAACAAAGAGGTTTGGAAAAGACTGATTTGACATTGCAAGATGTGGAGGATCACTTGGTGGTTAAGGAGGTCATAGCTGTACATACACTTTCTAGATCAACCATTGTGGAAGATTATGATTACTTTGGTGGTGACCCTTTGATAGAGCATGAGGATACCCTACTTTTTACACACGGATGTAATGGAGAAGAGGCCAAGAAGCTGAAGACCAATTCAAAGTTTTACATGGAGGTGTTGGGTCTCAGAAGTCACACCCTTTGGAAGGTCAACTAAGGGTAAATGAAGGTATGGTTGTGGCAGCTCTAAACCATTTTGATCATGTTCAAAAGATGATGGCAGGTTTGTGTTGGAAGGCTCTAGGGAATCATTATAGTTTTGAGGGAGGTCCATCTCTTGCCGACTTGCACGAACTCAAGGAGGCCTTGGTGGTAGTGAAATCATACTACCTACACTTGCGGATAGAGATCATCTCTTCACACTTGGTGAGATATACTTCGATGCTTTGAGAAGAAAAGAAGATGAGGTGGATAAGCTTTGTGAGGAGTTGAGCATGGTACACTCTTCATCATATGTAGCAGAATTTCAGATTTCTATGTTAGCCACATCCGATGAAAAACAATGCAACGTGAGGATGGGAAAAAGTGGAGACATGGAGGGAGGACTTGAAGGGTCCTATGATGAAGTCATGAAGTTAGAAGAGACACATACACATGAGGATTCAACTTGCAGCCATGGGACAGAGTTTGTGACACATGGTACATTTGATTTTCACTTGGAGACATCTCGTGCACTAGCTCTTGTTGATATCGATTCACTCATGGAAAGAGAGATGATTGAGATTGAGGAAGACATCACACTTGGGCATGAGGTAAGGACTGATTTTCTGATGTATGAGAGCAGCCCCTTATCTTCATATCATCGTGATATAACAACCAAGAGGGTTATAATGTTCCCCCTTAATTTTTTCCCAAATTTGACACAACAAATCAGCACAAAACACTGATTACTGTTAGCTCCAAAATCCAAATCAGCTTGCAAGTAACCTTCACCAAAAATGTTCACCAATATCCCAGAGAGGGCGAGGTGATAGCATATGGTTTGGGGATCGTTAGCAACAAAAACTGAACTGAAAGTACATTCATCTACTAACAGTAGACATCCACAAACAGTGGGAATACTCCACTTATTCAGTGGGTGAGATTATTACATATTTAAAGGTGGCAAGCCAGCCATGAAAACCTCTCTTCCACTTATTCAGTGGGGGGAATACATTCCTCACTACCACTTATCTCGTGGGGGGAAATTAACAATAAAGAAAGAATATTATTTAAACTCCACCACTTATTCGTGGGAGTGTGAAATTCAAAAACTAATTGCAGCAAATAAAATAAATAGCTGTTAGTACTACTAATCAACTTTACAATGAATAAATACAATTGCAAATAATAAAGATATGTTTCCAAAATCTCCCAAAGGTTAGAGTTATAATCCTCTAACTATTACAATATGAAATGATATGGAAATGAAGCTCAAACCAGCATTTAAACAGTATCTAACCAATCTGATCAGAAACAGTAAATACAGAAAATCAGATCAACAAGATGAGAAATCACCATAATGGACGTATCTTCTCCAATTCAGCTCGGAAAGCTCTCAAGCCACAACCAATCAATAGCTAAGAGCTAGGCGTCCAAACTCCTTAAGAGAAATGAGCCAGAAACAATAGAAAACAAAAGGCACGGACTCCAAGGCAGCCAGGGAGAATGGTACGGCCTCCAAGAAGGGTCGACCTCCCAAAAATCAGAAACTCAATGAAAAGTTCTGAAAACTCTCACAAAGAGTCGCCCTCCACAGAGAAACAACATGAGCGAATACCCAGAATGAAATGAAATTCGATGGCAAAGCTATGAACAAAAATTCGCTTCAACCATGTTAAACCAGCAACTCCAAAAATAGGCTATACATCAACAACCTGTCCGAAAACATCAGAATTGAAGCTCTAGCTGCACCTATGAGTGAAGTACAGTCTCATATAACCACCCAGGAAGCCATAGTTTCAGGCCCGAAGAATGGATTGATTTGCTAAGCTCCACCTTAGCCAGGTTCTGGATTCAGTCTAGCAGCATAACTTTACTTTCAAAATCCAACATAGTTAGCTCTCCAAAAAGCATCAATATATAAGCTTCAGTTGGGCAAATGAAGCAACCTGTAACTCTTAGCAAGAAACTCATCAAATTCCTCCAAGGGATACCACCTCTAAACTTTCACTTTATTTTTGAATTAATAAAATATTAATCATCTTCCTTTAGGCATCCAATTTCAAGTTGCAACAATAAAACATTTATCAAAATATTAAATGCTCAAAATGACCACTTTATGTCTCCTCTTTAAAAACAACATGAAGTCATCAAGCCTAGGCGTGGGGTACAACTTCAAAACATAAAATTGATTAATTATAAAACTTAGTCCAAGGAGCGAGCCAAGACCAACGCAAAAACTGAAACTGATAGATTGCCAAAAATAGGATGATGACCTGAGCTAATTGTTGATGATGCCACTACCAAAATTAGACTTACTAAAAATAGCCAATGTCAAAAATAGTAAGTCCACATCAAAACCATTAGAAAGCTGAACCGAGCTGAAAACATGACTTACTGAAAGTGGAAACCCTAATTACAAGGATCAGCCTTGAGGCTTGTGATTTCCCTTGGGAGACTCATGTTAGATTGGTACTTGATGCAACAAGGATGAAGAAGATGTTTGAGGTGAATAAAGACACTATGGAAAGGTACGACAGTTCTGATTTTTTGATTTGGAACAACAGTCTTTGGTTTTTGCATAACCTTGAGTTGGTAGCTCCTACTCATGAGGAGGATAGTAAGAAGTTTTCTTCTATTGTTGGCATTCAATTGGGAGACAAACATGACGTCTTATTCACATGTCAAAGACACAAGAAGGCCAAGTTAGTACAACTTGACATGGCAAAGGCAAAAAAGATTCAAAGCATGTGGCATGTAAGGAATAAGCCATGCATGGTGGCTAAGCAAGTGGATCAATCAGGTTTGAGGTATAATTCAAAACTCCTTGAGTGTTTACATAGCTTGCTTCAGGAGGTTTTGGTGTCACCACTTTCAGAGAGTCATTTGAAGGCTCACATCATAGACTTGGATGTGCATGATATTTATGGAGCCACCATTGACAAGTATGATGCAAATGTTGATTTCATGATTACACAACAACGATATAATATCTTCACATGATTGTTTTAGTCAAATGGTGATTGAAATGCTTCAAGGGGATAATGTTGGTAAGAGGCTTCATTTTGTTGATCTCCAATCTTTCATGGCTAAGTATGAAATAGGGATGATAGATCCAAGGTACACAAGAGGTTTGGCATTGCATAATGGTTTTATTATTCCTTGCTCAATGAGATCATCATTACCGGAAGGACACATGGAATGTAATGTTTTGATTTCAGCTAAGGCTTATTGTCATGATGGAGATTGTGCTACATTGAGTTATCCTTGCATAATGCTTACATTTCCAAACATGAGTACTTCTTATGCGGAGTTGGATTTCACGATAGTTGGGAAGAAGATTGTATTGAGAGCTTTAGCAGATGGTGCTCCAAGGGTAGCGTCAGCAAAAAGGATGGAGGTTTGTTTTCTGCATGATAAGGTAGATGGTTTTACATGTTGCAGGATGTTTTCACTTCCAATCACGAGTCATCATCCTTATGAAAATTTGGGGAACATGATAATCAGAGTAGCGCAACGGTCTTCTACGAAGATTAAGGTATGTGATGTTGAGTTTGCTGATTACATGTTGAGAATAATTGCATTTCTATCCAAGAGAGATATGGAGAATATTCAGATTGCATAGGAACAACAGAAGAAATGTGTTGATTGCCATCGAGTTGAGAGGTCTTTTGAGGTGGGAGACTTGGTATTTGTGCGTTTTCAACCTTATAGACATTCTTCCTTAAAGGTGAGTGGGGCGGAAAATCTTAAACCTAGATTTTATGGGCCTTTCAAGGTAACTAAGAGAATTGGTGGAGTAGCATATGAGCTGGAACTGCCATCTACAAGCAAGATCCACAATGTATTCCATGTGTCATGTCTCAAAAAGGCACTTGGACAACATATGACACCATCCACGGAATTGCCTCCCATGGATGAAGAGGGTAAATTGATACTTATTCTAGAAACAATTTTGCAAGGGAGAAAAGGTTGAGGAATAAGGTAATTTTTGAATATCTTATCAAATGGAAAAATTTGCCTTTGGAGGATGCAACATGGGAAGGAGAGGAGATTTTTAAGCATCCAAGCCTTCAAATGCTTGAGGACAAGCATTCTTTGGTTGGGGAGGACCGTAATGTCCCCAACTCAAATCAAGCTGATTAGCAGCAGATTGGCTGTCCTTTCCTTGGTTTACCCAAGAGGAAGAGGACGTAGAGCATCGTTGGGTAAGAAATGAAGTCCTTGGCTTGTTCTTAATTCTAATTTTAAGTTGAGTGCCCGTCTTTTGATGTAACTTAAGTGGACTTAAGTTATTTTATGTTGGGCACGTCTTTTCAGGCAACTTAAAGTGATGCCTAGCCAAGAGACTTAAGTTGTCCCCTTTTTATGACTTAAGTGACATCTTTTTAACATGTGCTAATTAGCCTAAAGGGAGTATCTAGCTTCTAGGAGAAGATAAGAGCATATTTTTAGGGTTTTAATGTGAGCCTTTGGATTAAAGATGTTAAGATGGAGGGTGGAGATTAAATCATATGGTTATGAGTTTCTATATAACACCCTAAAGGGCTCATTTGGAGGCATTGTGATGAAGTTTTCTGCTTATTGCTACTGCAACTTGGCTTGAGGATTGAAACCTTGAGTATCCCTGGTTTCGGTGAGACATATGGGTTTTCCCTAGTCAGAAGAGTGTGTTTCGGTGGAAGAACTTCGGTTTGTGAAATCCTAGCACATTATTTTTTGAAGGCTGTAAGGTTTTATCAAGTTTGGAGGCCAAAATTACAAGGTTATCAGTGCTGGTTACTCAGATTTGAAGGTGTTCATTGTTGCAAATCATTCATTTCTGGTTTTTTCTGAGGCCGGTGGTTGAAGGGCAACAATTTCAGACTAAAAGATAGTCATTTTGAGTGCCCAACATCACTTTTGGATGGACAGCTAGGGTTAGAAAATATTCTGACCTTAATCTGGAACATTTTTGGTTTGAAATATGCATATTTACTTCATGGAAATGTCTGATATTTAATTCTGAAAATTTCTGTGCAGTTATAAGGGTTTGAAATATCATTTTTTTGAGCATAGTAATATTTAGAATTTTCTATTAAATCTGATCAGAATTTCTGAGTATGTTTGGAACTACATTAATGCAAATAAAATTCAAATTTATGCCCTAGTTTGTGAAGAAATTTGGTAGTAGTTTTGTGTCCTAGTTTTCAAAAAATTATTGTTTCTTTTTAATATCCTATTTGGGCATATTACATTAAGCACCAACTTACCACACCCTACACCCCGTAGCAGAATGGTGTCGTTGAGCGTCGCATCACACCATTAATGAAATGGCTCGTTCTATGCTGGAGCATAGAAATGTCCCTAAGAAATTTTGGGCTGAAGCAGTTTACTGTAAAAGACCAGGTGTCTCTCAACCCAACCACTGACTGAGAATGCAAGGTTTTTGTTTGTTTTTGATTTTTTTGGAGTTTTTGCAGTAAACTAGAATGGTGCGATTTTTGAAATAAAATGCTATAAAATTCATAATAAATTCATAGATGATAAATTATGCATCAAATAGCTTCCCAAAGGATAGCGAATGTTTTATTAACTTTCTGGACACATACAATGAAGAAATACAATCATGCAAGAAAAAGGCAACACTTTTCTTCAAGAAAAACCTGGTTATTTGCAGCCGCCTATGAGACAGAAGAAATGATTCGCCCAGCTTAAATATTAACTTCTCTCTCCTCTAAATATATGCAAAATGCTCTGGAAGTCAAGGCGTCCCAACTGGAGAAAGAGAATGTGAAAAAGGCAAAGCGATTTGCTCTGGGAGAAAAGTACGACCTTGCAGCTGTATAGTACGGCCTGGTAGCAGCAATGAGAATGGTACGGCTGAAAGAAATAGTTGCCAAATCAACTGGAAATTAACCTCAATCAATTCACCCCTGTTATCTGATGAAAACAATTCAAACCCTTACTGAATCCTTCCTTTGTAAGCACAAATATGACTTTTGAATAAAGTCACCCACTGACAAGCTTCAACTGGTATCTCACAGTCTCAATATGCCTGATTCTGAAGAGGGAACGTTCTTCAAAACCCAATGATCTGCAGAAACCCTTGTTTCACAAACCCCAATGTTCTCAGAGAGAAAAATAGACAAATTAGAATAATTCACAATGAAGTTCGATTTGCCTTGAGATGAAATATAAACCTTCTCTCAATAAGTCAACCCAAAAAAGCAAGTGAATAAGCATTTAAAATATTATCAAATTTGCCCTTTCAAACTTAGGAGAAATAATTAAAATATGGCATCCCTTTTAATAAATGACTATTGAATAAATAAGTCATTAATAATCGCCCCTTTAATATAAAGTATAAAATACTTTATATTATTCCATTGATATTTTAATATTTAATTAATTGACACAACTGAAATATTTCTTCTAATATCAATTAATGCTTTGATATTCACTATCTTCTCACCAGACTGTCAAATTGGGTCGAAACTGAACTGACCAACTGAACCAGGTGCCCTGCCAGAATTAGAAACCCCTGTCTTTCTGACTTACTATAGATAGCAAGTATCTAAAAATCACTCTAAAAGTGCCTGCCAAGGCTCAAACCTGAATCAACTGCTGGAGTAATGTTCCCAAATGTTGGATAACTGCCTCAAGTCATCCTCTAAACACATCTGTCAGCCTACGAGGAACTGAATGATAGGCTAACCCCTGAAACAACTGTACTGCCTAGGAAGGGGACATTACAGTCCACCCTCCCTGAAATTGCTTGTCCTCAAGCAATCTTGTCTCTAAATGCTGTAAAATCTCCTTTGACTCCCATGTAGCATCCTAAACCGGCAAGTCTCTCCATTTAATCAAATACTCTCTGATGACCCGCCTCCTAAGATGTCTCTCTCTAACATCGAGGATGGCCTCAGGCACTAATATCGACTTCCCCTCATCATCCAAGGGTGGCAGTACTGGAGAGGGAATCACATGCTGAACAACGCCTTCTTCAGGCGAGAAACGTGAAACACGTTGTGAACCCTACTATCCACCGGTAAATCCAACTCATATGGAACATCGTCCACTCGTTTGATAACTCGAAATGGACCATAGTAACGAGGTTTCAACTTCTCTGCACCACTCTTCCGCAGAGTGGACTGACGGTACGGCTGTAACATGAGATACACCATGTCACCCACTGCAAAGGAACGCTTAACCCTTTTCTGATCAACATACTGCTTCTGCTGATTCTGTGCCTGTTGAATATTGTATCTGAGAGACCTCAAAATATCCTGTTGATCCTGCATCATATCACCTGCGCTAGGCACTCTACTATCACTCAACACCAAATCCAAAAGGTTGGGTGCCTCATACCCGTACAATGCCATAAAGGGCGTCATCTGTATAGTCATGTGGTGAGTAGAGTTATAACAATACTCACAGAGGTATATCCACCTCACCCAAGCTCTTTGCTGTCCAGCTATATAATTGCGCAGATATCCTTCCACCCACTTATTGACAATTTCCGTCTGTCCATCTGTCTGTGGATGGTAGTTGGTACTAGGTGTTAGTTCGGTTCCACAAAGTCTAAACAACTCCTGCCAAAAGTTGCTCATGAACCGACTGTCTCTATTGCTGACTATAGTCCTGTTGTGACCTAATTCACACCTCGCCCCATTGCAAATGGGGACCCTTATAATCTGCTTTTTAGGGGTTTTGTCGTTGCGTCTTGGTTTTCGTCTGGTCTCTGTTTGGGGGATTTGAGTCTGAATTTTGAATGGTTACCTGAGTCAAGCAAAGGAGTTTCAGCTTGGATCACTGTGCAAACGTCGCCATCATGCTTAGGAGGCCTAGGAGACGAAGATCGACTGTCATTTCAGTCAATTTCGACACCTCCCAGTTTTTAGGGTTTTTCACTCTGGCCCCCTATTTTTTAGGACCTACTTTTTTGGCACTTTTGGGCAATTCTGAGATCCCTATTTTTTAGGGTCTATTTTTGGAAAGTTGCTATTTTTGGGAAATTTCTATGTTTAGAAAGTTTCTATATTAGGAAAGGTCTCAAGTTTCGAAAATCCACTCAGAAGTTCGAAAAGATCAATGAAACTCTCAGAAAATGGATTTGAAATTTTTTGAATTCATGGTGAAATTCTGGAAAAATCGTTCAAAAGCACAGAAATGGTGAATAAGATGATAAATCAGTCAGCAAATTGGTGAAAAAATCTGGAAATTCATATAAAATCTGAGAAACTCATGAAAAAATTTGAGAAATCCATGAAAAATCTGAGCAATCATGGCAAATTCATGACTGAAAATCATGGTGAAGGCATGAAAGAGGATTGAGATGAGTAAAGTTAATGACAGAAAGCTTCAGCCAGACAATGAAAATGGCTTGACTATGAGCAAACTCCGCCCAGCCATAAAGAAGGTAATGGCAAGATGAAAGCTGAAGTCCGCCCATGTTCAAGTGTCCAATGGCAAGGAATTTAATGAAGTCCGCCCTGGTCAAGTCATGCATGGCAAAGAAACAAGGCAAGTCTGCCTTGGACATAAAGGAAATGGCAAGAGAGGAGGTAAAGTCCGCCTTGGACATGATGAAGAAATGGCAAGCCATCCTATGAAGTCCGCCTTGAATGGCCATACATAGAAGCAAGTCCGCCTTGGCAAGATGGGAAGATGGCAAGGTAAGAGCTCAAGTCCGCCTTAGGCATAAGGTTGAATGGCGAGCAAACAAAGGAAGTCCGCCCATGTTCAAGTGTCCAATGGCATGAAATCCTATGAAGTCCGCCTTGGATAAAGTGTTGAATGGCAAGAGCTCAAGTCCGCCCTTGGCCAAAGACAAAGTGGCTAAACATTTAATAAAGTCCGCCTTGAGCTAAAAAGATGAATGGCTAGCCATAAGCTAAAGTCCACCCTTGAGTGGCATGCTAAGAGCTGAAGTCCGCCCATAGACATAAGTTTAAATGGCATGCAAATGAAGAAAGTCCGCCCCTATCCAAATGTGAAGTGGCAAGGAAACAAGGCAAGTCTGCCTTGGGCCCAAGACTTATGGCAAGAAACATGATGAAGTCCACCTTTAGAGATGGCTTATAAATGAGTGAAGTCCGCCTAGCTTAAGATTTGATGGCCTAAACATAGGCAAAGTCCGCCACATCAAAAAGAAGATAGAAGATTGGAAATTTTGCCTAAGTATGAACATTGGCAAATATAAAGAATATATACTTGGCATTTTAGAAAATTCGCCTAAGTCCAAAATGTCTAAAGAAAATCATGCCAAACATTCTAGGAAGATGAAATAAATTTTGCCAAATAACTTTGGACGATTGAAATTATGGCAAAATAATTTTGGACGATTGAAGTTATGGCCAAATAATTTTGGACGAAAGGAGTTATGGCCAAATAATTTTTGGACGAAAGGAGTTATGGCCAAATAATTTTGGACGATAAAAGTTATGGCAAAATAAATTGGAAGAGATGAAAATTCGCCTAAGGCAAATAAAAATTTCGAAAAAATCAAATTGCCTTAGACAAAAAATAATTTGCCATAAAAACGAATGGGTTGGAAACAACACATAAAATAATTATTTTAATTATTTTAATTATTCATTTTCCAACACCCCAAAAGAGATAAGTTCCAAAAAATCGAAATTGGAAAAAAGACAAGAAAAGCTTTATCGAACTGGCGTTGAAATTAGAAACTTTCCCAGATATTATCGTTGAAGATAAAACTTGCCACCCGGAAGCTAAGTAAAAGACAAGTTAAAGCTCAATTTAAAGGAAACATTTGAAATTTGCTAATTGGATCGATTTTCTCACCTCTATAATTGATTTCACTTCTCATTTTTACACTCATTCGATTTTCGAAAGAAAAGTGTGAAAAGAAATTTGTCTAAGGCACGAAAGTTGAGTTTGCAGCGAAGTGAAAGAAGCAAATTTTTGCCAGCTTGCATTGTGATTGTCATCATTTCTTTTGTCTAGAAGATCCAGGCAGATTTACTCTGTCCACTTCATTTTGACATAAAACCTCATCATTTATTTTCTTTCGAGCTTGATTTTTCACGAAGTCTAATTTAAACAACTAGCTGGAATTTATTGCAAAGTGATTTAAATTTCGAATTCTAAATATTTTCTTTGCCTTTTCCTTGCAGATTTATTTTCGAAGCGGTAAAGATGAAGTTTGCCAGCAAGGGTGTGCAGATGCAGTCAAAGATCAAATCTAAGTGGGAGCATGTTGTGGACACCAATCTTGGCCACGTGGACCTCGATGACTTCAGGAAGAGAATGTACGGAAGGGATGGATGTCTACCTTCGCCAATTGCGATAAGAATGATGCGCAATGGAATTGTTCACGCAGCTGGATTTCCACCAACAAAAGAGTGTCCGGAACTTATGGTGGAATGTGCATTGCACTATAATGCACGAGAAAGGCAAATAGAAGCTCCTAATGGAAGAGTTCTCGCATACCTGTCCGAGCCAGCCATTCAAGAAATTTTCGGGATTCCAGTTTACAATAGAACGTCCTATCGCACTAAGGAGGATGCACTTAAGCTCTATCAGAACCAGCAAGACCTTTGTGCATCGAACACAAACAAAACTTGGTTACTGAAACCCAAACCGACTGCAGGGAAGATGCCGAAGAAGTTAGTCAGAACACATTTCAAAGAAGAATATGGCGACATAGTCCTGCTGTTGAACAAAATAGTAGGCAATCCTCATGGTGTGCCTTTCGAAAACTGGATGTATTATTTCATTGATGAAATAATTACCGGAGTCAAGATGTTTAACTGGTCCAGAATGATCAGTGATTCCCTCCATGAGCAGTTGGTTAACCTAGAGGAAACCAAGACCTTTCACATGAGCTTGTACGTCATATATTCGCTTGCAAGGTATTACAAGTATCCTGGCTTGGTTTGCAAAGGCGTGGTTGGCAATGGCGAAGGACAACTCAAGGCATATGATTGTTATCCGCAATTGCAACTAAAAGAGAAGTCACATTTCCGACGAGCTCATGACGCCTTTCTGATGTACATCACTCGGCTTCTTCAAGGCGGAACACATCAGAGACTCACCCGTGAAGCCAAGAGTTTGATTGGCAGATATGGATCGTGGTTCATCCAATATCCCAGGTTCACTTACATCAGGATCCAAGGATTCTCAGGAAATCCTTATAGATTGCCCATCTATCCAACCAACAAAATGGTTTTGCTGGAAGTGCTAAGGCAATTGGAGGCATATCAAAATATTCAAAGGCCAAAACAGAAGGCAGCTGTCACCTTTCCTTTTTTCATTGGCAATATGGAGGAATCCTGTCCAACGGCGCAAGCAGCGGAGAGTGCTCGACTGGAAATCCAGAAATATCCGTTCATATCATACAAGTCCAGGAATAACTTTGATCCACTCCATCACATCAAGACTGTGGACGGAGAGAAATACAAGCATCGGGTAGACTTAGAAGACTTCTGGGCCAATGTAGCAGACGAATATGACGTGAGGAAGAGGTTGTGGTCAAGATTGCCGCTAAGTATGATAAGGGCAACAAGAGATTTTCAAAGTACCTGATCAACTACAGGATGACGGAAGGTATGTGCAGCCAGGCTTCGATGAGAACAAGCCACTCCCCCCTATGAGGTGGTCTGAGCCTGAGATGGGTGACCTAGCAACATTCATGCGACCTGTTTTCAAGTATTCTCAATGGTGGATAGATCAGCAGGTAGAAACTCTAAGGCAGAGAAATGTGCAATTCACGTACGAATTGATGGGCGATACAGAGTCCTGTTCTTCAAACGCCGGTGCATCTCATGGAGATGGACCAACAGATGCCGCTAACTTGGGAAAGAGGAAAGAAATTGATAAATCTACAAAACAGGACAAGGGTAAAATGATAGATGAAGGGCCTTCTCGGAAGAAGCACAAATCCAGACCTCTTCAGTCGGCCACTTCCAGAAATATAGAAGAAATACTTGCCATGGATAAAGAGTCTTTGGAGAATGCCAGGATTCCTTCCCCAGTCAGAGATGTGGAGCCAATACAACTGGAGGACGATGCTCAACCCTCTCCTACAGGCACCGAGATCCTAGAATCAGACAACGATGTAGATATTATGGATGGAGAATTCGAGGAAGGAATGATTTCCGCCCTCAAAGGAATCCAAGAGGACCCATCCATGCAGGAAATTCCAAATGTCCAAGAACTTCATGATATACCAGAGATTCAGGAAGAGCAAAAAGTGCGGGATATTCAAGAAGTCCAAGATCAACAGGACGGAATTGAGCAGCCAACCATCCCAGATTGGCTAAAAGAAAGATTAAAAAGAAAGGCCCCAGTAGAGGTTCCTGAAGAAGACGATGCCACAGATTTCTTGGCAAGGCTAGAGCAAACTGCCACAAGGAAGAAGGCCAAGAAATTTTCCACCATCCAAAGAGATGAAGTTGGCAACCGCACGGTACAAATTGCAATACCTACAGCCGATAAGTTCCAAGATGAGATTGCCCCGGATGAATACGCCATCACGACCATTGACATGGGTCCAACGACGAAAGGGCAAGAAGTCGAGGACTTAGACAATTCCGTTGCCACCATCAAGTCCAGGCTGGAAAGGGAAGTAGCCAAGAAAAAGGAATATAAAAAAGAGATTGATTGCCTAAAAAATTACATCTAGCACTTGACCAAGCCGCTAAATGAAGGTGACCAAGCAGCGCTTCCACCTCCAAACTCTTCACTAGAACCAATCCGAAATTTTGAAGAAGAGTTGACTACAGCACGAGAGGCTAAGGATTGGATAGATGGAAGGAAAGAAGAGGCAATGGTGTTCGCGGAAAAGCTGGCATGTGTGTATGAGCAGGCTTCCTTTTTACTGTCACGGGTTGCAGACTTAGCAGAATCTTGGGGTGGCCTCGAAGACATTCAGAATAGGATTATCCCATGTATTCGAGAATTAAAAGGCATCTCCAAACAGAGGTTGATTGATGACGGGATCATTGAGGCTGGAGCTGCATATGATTTCTGTGGATGGTATTATGCTCTGGTGTCACGGAAAGGAGTCCTGGAAAAGGTGAAGCAGGATGGCGCCAAAGTTGAAGAACAGGCAAAAGAGATTCGGAGTAAAGTTTACCAGATGGCTGCCGATATGCTCGACAAAGATGTCCGGAAGAAACATTTGCGGCCAAAGAATTTAAAAGAACAAGTGCAGAAAATTTTCTCCACCATCTCCGGGCCACTCATGAAAGAAAACTTCACCAGGGTCTTCAACTTCATGACTGTCAGAAATTCTTTCTTGCTACGGGAACTAGAATGGGCGACCACTTTTGCAGAATGTGCTGAGAGCTTGGACTTGCAGGAATACAACGTCAACGTGCTGCTGGACATTGCCCTGGAGGAGGTCAGCTTGATTGTGTCCAGGTTCGTCGAACACAATGCTGCACAAGTGGATAAGGATGCAACTCCAGATGACTGAGGTTCTCTCCAGTTAACTGGTTGATATTTTGGAAACCCTAATTAGGGTTTAGTCATGTTAAATCTGGGTGATCTCATTTCAATCTTGGCCATTCATTGTAATTCATAAGTACTATATAAACCCACCCCTCGCTCTCTTTCATTTCATTAGAAAATTAGAAAATAGGAGATTAGAAGAAGAATTAGAATTCATTAGAAGTTAGAGCAGATTCAAGAGAAATAGATTGTAGAAAATAAGAGAGTTTTATGAGATTGTTGTGAAAACACTACTTTGATAATAAAGTTCAAATGCATGAGGTGCCTTGAATCCTTGATTGTCAAATGGTTGCATGGTCGCATATTTTCTTTCTCATTTAGTAAATTTGAATTAGAATGTATGTTAAAAGAATGACAGATTGATAACGAAGACTAAGGAAACCCAGCTCATACTTTCTTTGAGTGGATGCTTTTCACTCAATGTGGAAAGTTAGACTGAGCTTTTTCGTGGATGCTCAACTTCTGTTTGGATAATTATTGTTCGATTTGATGGTAATTATTCATTACGTGAAAATCATAAGCACATTCCCAGAAGATTGCACTTGCTCTGTGTAGTTGTCGTTTAACGTGGCGAAGCAGAGTATTGTTTATTTGGTTTCATTTAATCTTCGTCGTCTCTCGATTTCTTAGGAATAGCATAGGATCTCTAAAACCCTTCATCTTTTTCACTTTTTTTTTGTAAAATCAAAAAATCCAAAATGATACTGTATTCATGTCTCTGCTTTCAGAGTAACTCGCGAAAGTAAGTCCCCTTGTCATAACCGGCAAATCACATCAAAACCCCAGAGCTCATCCGCATTCATCTTAAACATTGGAATTACCATATGATCTTACTTGCAATCTTAGCATATAAGGTAGTTTTTCAAGAGGGGAAAGAGCGTCTTGGACACTTTATTCTAGTAAATGTTTGTTGTGTCACAAAACACGCATCAACAAGTTCGAGGCAAACCATGTAACCTGAATACCTCTCTGAAGAAGAGCTCTGCAGACTGCGATGCTGTGAATGTAGTAGTGATCGGAAAGAAGTGTGCATATTTTGTCAGCCGATCATGAACCACGTAAATACAATCTGTACCTTGGGCTTTCGGCAAACCCGTGATAAAGTCCATTGATAAGCATTCCCACTTCCTGTCAGGTATCGGAAGTGGCTGAAGCAATCCAGCAGGATATGTGTGTTCCTGTTTGTTCTGCTGACAAACAGAACACTCTCGTACATACTGAAGAACATATGTCTTTAGCCCTTTCCAAGTAAACCGTTCCTATACCAGCTTATATGTTTTGAAATAACCGGGATGGCCCGCCATAGGAAGATCATGAAAGGCTCTCAGAACTGTATCCTTCAACTCTGAATCAGGAACCAGGAAAATCCGTCCCTTGTAAATGATCAAGTCATTCACAACTGTGTATCTACTATCCTGCTCTGTCCCGTCAACGATGCTAGAAGCCCATGGGTTCTTAGCATACTCTGTAATAATCCGGTGCCTCCAATCCTTGGAGATCTATGCCATAGCATTCAACTGAGGTCTGCGAGACAAAGCGTCAGCTACAACATTCTACTTCCCCTTAATAAAGGTGATGTCAAAATCATATGATTGCAGTTTGCTGACCCACTTTTGTTGTCTTTCATTTAGGTCTTGCTGTCCAAGGGAGTGTTTTAGGCTGTTATGGTTTGTACGCACACTGAATCTACTGCCCACCAAGTATTGCCTGTACTTAGCCAAAGCATGCATAATGGCTAACATCTCCTTGTCATAGATGCTATAAAATCTCTCGGGACCCCTAAGCTTCCTACTCTCAAAAGCAATAGGATGTCTCTCCTGCATCAAAACAACACCAATGCCCTCCCCTGAGGCATCACAATACAGATCAAATGACTTCGTAAAGTCTGGTAATGCTAACACTGGACATGAAGTCATAATCACCTTAAACCTGTCAAAGCACTCCTGAGCCTGCGGTGACCAAGCAAACGCCCCTTTCTTTGTCAAATCAGTAAGGGGTGCGGTGTGACGTGAGAACCCGCTAACAAATCGTCTGTAAAAAGCACATAACCCAATGAATTCTATGAGCTGGGTAAGGTTCTCTGGTACTGGCCACTCTACTATAGCTCGGACCTTCTCAGGGTCCATACTAACTCCCTTGGCACTGATGATGTGCCCAAGATACAACAACTCAGCCATGCCTAGCTCACACTTGGACTCCTTGGCATACAAGGACTCCTCAACTAATATACCTAGAACTGTATCCAAGTGAGCTAAATGTTCCTTCCATGACCTACTATACACCAGAATGTCATCGAAGAAGACCAACACAAATCTCCGTAGCTGAGAACTGAAGACCCTATTCATTGTAGCCTGAAAGGTAGAAGGTGCATTGGTTAAACCGAAAGGCATAACCAAGAACTTGAAGTGACCACAATGGCATCTGAAAGCGGTTTTCTCTATGTCCTGCTCCCTCACCGAATCTGATGGTACTCGGATCTCAAGTCAATCTTCGTGAAGAAGATAGCACCGTGCAACTCATCAATCAACTCATCGATGCGGGGTATCGGGTACCTGTTCTTAATTGTTTTCTTATTGAGCTGGCGGTAATCTATACACATCCGAAGTGATCCATCCTTTTTCTTCACCAATACAACCGATGAAGCAAAAGGTGACTTGCTAGGTCTGATATGCCCCATAGCCAACAACTCACTGATTGTTTTCTCTATCTCATCCTTGAGGCGTTTCGGATGTCTGTAGGGTGTGATCATAATGGGCTTTGCGCCCTCCTCCAACTCAATAATATGCTCGGTGCCTCTGTCTGGAGGTCTGCCAGGTGGAATGTCACTAAACACTTTAGAGTGTTTAGTCCTCAGTATCTGAATGTCGGGATGGTACTCAACCTTCTGATGCTCCTGCTGTGCTGGTAACAACATACACTCTGCAGCCCAATCTACCATATCATGACAAATGAGTCTCTCCATCCGTCTAAAAGATACCACTCTCAGATTACTCTCTCTGATGGCTTTTATGACATGCGGTTTCCCGTTTACCTTGAACTTCATTTCCATGTCCTGAAGATTGAGTGTGAACTCACCCAAATCGTGAAGCCATGCCATCCCAAGTACCACATCAGTATCTCCCTTATTAACAACGTAGAATTCAGCCTTGAACTCATAGTTGTTTAGCCGCATCGGAAGATCTGTTATCTTTCTATCACATTTGAGGGTGTACCCATCAGCCACCTTGACTCGAATACCCTCAAACTCCTCTGTCTGTATGCCTCGTCTCTCTACCAACCGTGCATCTATAAAGTTATGTGTAGCACCAGTGTCAAGTAGAGTGATCACTTTCTGACCTGCTAGGAGCCCACGTAGCCTAAAAGATCCATCTCTCTGAAGACTAGTCAAGTGTGCCTCCTGTAACTTTCTTCCTCCTTCATTTTCACCATCATTTTCAGACCTTTCATCATTTGAATGCTCTGAATCAGCTTGCTGGTCTGACAGATCAGATTGCTCTTCACCCTCATAAAACCACTCCATCTGGTTATTTTTCACTTTGGGGCGAAGAGGGCATACATGCTTCTCATCATAAGGTGCCTTGCACCAAAAACACAACTTTTTCTTTCGTAAATCATTCAATGTTTCCCTGTCAAATGGTGGTGCATTTCGTTTCTTAGGATCAGGTGGATCCTTCTTCCTGTCAAATGACCTATTCCTGTCAAATGATCTATTAGGCCTCGTATAAGGTGTTGAGCCTGAAGAGAACTTGTTGCGAGGTGCTGCAAGCTCCATACTGCGTGCCTTCCTCATTGCCTCTTGAAGAGTAGGAGGATCAAATGCCTTGACCCAACCTCTCATCGGCTCAAACAATCCCTCGATGAAAAGAATGACAAGTCTTCTCTCTGAAATACCTGTCACCATGATTGCAACCCTCTAAAATTCACCGATGTAGGAATCCAAACTACCTGTCTGTCTGAGCTGAGCTAGCTCTCTAAAATAAAGTTCTGGATCCTTTTTATCAAAACGCTCTATGAGCCTGCTCGTGAACTCCTGATAAGTGGTGACTGTATGATGACCGAGTGTGTACATGCCGTGATGCCATAGTCATGCGCCAACCCATCAAGATGCAGTGTAGCAAACTTAATGGCCTCCTCCTCTTGCATAGGTCTCAATGATAGGTAATTGTCCAACTTCTGTACCCAAGACCTCACTGAACTTTTATCTGAGCCATCAAAGTAAGGCAAGATAATCTTGATGACTGCATGCTGAAGATCCCTGTTCACCTGTAGTTGTGGCTGCTGCTGCTGAGGAGCTCTGCGGTGAAATCTACCTCCCCCTCTAGGTTTATGCACATCCATAAACTCATGAAAGGACAAAGACTGCCTGATCTCAGGTGCCAATGTCGAGTACTCTCCAAAGAATCTGGTCACGTCTGCCACCGATATGCCGTGATGTGGATGAAACTCAGGCTGGTGACCCTGCTGCTCTGCCTCCGGTGTCGAGGGTGCCTCTCTAGATATAAATGTAGGTTGTCCAGGCCTACGCTCATGAAAGATAGGTGATGACTGCCGCTGTACTGACCCCAGTGGCTGGTCTATGCCTGCAATCCCGCTCGTCTGTCCTATCTGAATGTAGTGATGCTGAGGCGGAGTACACTGCCTCATCATGCCCATTAACTGAGACATCATGTCCATCATATTATCATGCCTGCGTCTGAACTCATCATTAGAAATCTCACCTCCGGCATGCTCTTTCCCTGGATCCCTATGTGCCTCTGCAGGAATCTCGCGATCTGCCATCAGTGTAGTGACACTATTCTCACTGCTATTGGAACTGGATCTGTGAATACCCAGAACCCCTGATACTGTCTCACCTTCAGGAATGGGTGGACCTGTCCAATCCTCAACTCTGCCTGTTCCTCTACCCTTACTGTAGAAGATAATGTCTCTACTCATGAAAAAGCATTGAAAAAGCACACATCTGACTGAAAAAGCAACTGAAAAAGCACAGGATGGCAGGAAAACTGGGCTCTGATACCACTGTAAGAGACCAGGTGTCTCTCAATCCAACCACTGACTAAGAATGCAAGGTTTTTGTTTGTTTTCGTTGTTTTTGATTTTTTTTGGAGTTTTTGCAGTAAAGTAGAATGGTGCGATTTTTGAAATAAAATGCTATAAAATTCATAATAAATTCATAGATGATAAATAATGCATCAAATAGCTTCCCAAAGGATAGCGAATGTTTTTATTAACTTTCTGGACACATACAATGAAGAAATATGATTATGCAAGAAAAAGGCAACACTTTTCTTCAAGAAAAACCTGGTTATTTGCAGCCGCCTATGAGACAGAAGAAATGATTCGCCCAGCTTAAATATTAACTTCTCTCTCCTCTAAATATATGCAAAATGCTCTGGAAGTCAAGGCGTCCCAACTGGAGAAAGAGAATGTGAAAAAGGCAAAGCGATTTGCTCTGGGAGAAAAAGTACGACCTTGCAGCTGTATAGTACGCCTGGCAGCAGCAATGAGAATGGTACGACTGAAAGAAATAGTTGCCAAATCAACTGGAAATTAACCTCAATCAATTCGCCCCTGTTATTTGATGAAAACAATTCAAACCCTTACTGAATCCTTCCTCTGTAAGCACAAATATGACTTCTGAATAAAGTCACCCACTGACAAGCTTCAACTGGTATCTCACAGTCTCAGTATGCCTGATTCTGAAGAGGGAACGTTCTTCAAAACCCAATGATTTGCAGAAACCCTTGTTTCACAAACCCCAATGTTCTCAGAGAGAAAAATAGACAAATTAGAATAATTCACAATGAAGTTCGATTTGCCTTGAGATGAAATATAAACCTTCTCTCAATAAGTCGACCCAAAAAAGCAAGTGAATAAGCATTTAAAATATTATCAAATTCGCCCTTTCAAACTTAGGAGAAATAATTAAAATATGGCGTCCCTTTTAATAAATGACTATTGAATAAATAAGTCATTAATAATCGCCCCTTTAATATAATGTATAAAATACTTTATATTATTCCATTGATATTTTAATATTTAATTAATTGACTTTATATTATAAAGTCACAACTTAAATATTTCTCCCAATATCATTTAATGCTTTGATATTCACTATCTGCTCATCAAACTGTCAAACTGGGTCGAAACTGAACTGACCAACTGAACCAGGTGCCTTGCCAGAATTAGAAACCCCTGTTTGTCTGACTTACTATAAATAGTAAGTATCTAAAAATCACTCTAAAATCACCTGCCAAGGCCCAAACCTGAATCAACTGTTGGAGTAATGTTCCCAAACACTGGATAACTGCCTCAAGTGATCCTGTAAACACATTTGTCAGCCTACGAGGAACTGAATGATAGGCTAACCCCTGAAACAACTGTACTGCCTAGGAAGGGGACATTACATTTACACTACAGTTTATCTTCTGAATCGGTCTCCTACTTATGCCATTAAGAAGATGAATCCTAAAGAAGCCTAGTCTGGACGCAAGCCTAAGATCAGCCACCTGAAAGTTTTTCGGTCTACTACTCATGTGTGGATTCCATATGCCAAACACACTAAGTTGGATTCCAAAAGCCAGAAACTCATGTTCACTAGTTATAGTGAGAATCATAAGGCATATAGGCTGATTGATGTAGATACAAAATCGTCTCATCTTTAGTCGTGATGTGGTCGATGAAACTATTGGGCCCTTCTATCTGTCTTCTCCTTCTATGAGCCCTGAGGATCAGTCTCTGAAGGCTTCTGATTTTGGTGTTTGTCTTCCCCTAGCTCCACTTGATGGGAGGGATTTTGCAATTGTGCAGGCACCTCAGCAGAATGTTCCACCACCTGCCCCTTCTTAGGACAATCTGGATCCTCATCTAGCTGATTTTGTTCTAGCCACCTCTAGTGATGTTGTTCCTCTTATTTTAGATATTGGTACTTCTACTCTCCGACATAAATGGTGGGCTAAAACCATAGGTGATCTTCATGATGATGAATTGATTGAGGGATCTGCTCGAAAAAAGAGCAAGCAACAAAATACAGTTAATTTTGCTCTTATGGCCAACCTTCATGGTATCTTTTAGCCTCAAACATATTCAGAGGCTAAAGACATACCTGAGTGGGAACATGCAACGGAAGTTGAACATCATGGCCTTCTAAAGAATAACACTTGGGTCCTCTCCGATCTTCCACCTGGGAAGAAGCCCATTGGCTGCAAATGGGAGTATAAAGTTAAGTACAAGGCTGACGGAACTCTTGATAAGTATAAGGCTTGGTTAGTAGCCAAAGGGTTCTCACAGGTAGAGAGCATTGATTATAAGGAGACTTTTTCTCCCACAGCCAAAATGAGTACTATTTGGCTTGTCCTCGCTATTGCACCTTAGTTTGGATTGAAAGTCCATCAAATGGATGTCAAAAGTTTAGTCCTCAATGGTGATCTATAGGAAGAAGTCTATATGATGTAACCTCCTGGTTTCAAGCTTACTGGTAAAGATCACCAGGCTTGCAGACTAGTGAAAGCACTCTATGGCCTTAAACAGGCTCCACAGGTATGATACATGAAAATTGATAAGTACCTTGTTGATCATGGTTTTCAGAGGAGTCCTTTTGATTCTAATTTTTACGTCAAACAGTTTGGTGATGATATTCTTTTGCTTGTTGTTTATGTTGATGACCTAATCATTACTAGCAACTCAGAATATTTGATTGAGGAGATCAATCATAATCTTAGTCAATCATTTGACATGATAGATTTGGGACTCCATTATTGTCTAGGTGTTGAGGTTTGGCAGATAGATGGTAGCATCTTTATCTCTCAGTCCAAGTATGCCTAAAGTTTGCTTGATTAGTTCAGGATGAATGCTTGCAAACTTGCATCTACACCTATGGAGAAAGGGCTAAAACTATCAGCCAAATCAAATTCACTTGTGCAAAATGAATCAACATTCAAGCAACTAGTAGGCAGTTTCATTTATCTCATTGCTACTAGACCTGACCTTAGTTTTGCTGTGAGCTACATCTCTCGCCTCATGACAGCTCCTAAAGGTGAACATTGGGTTGCAGCGAAGCGTGTGTTGAGATATGTGAAAGGAACTTCCGACTTTGGCATTCTGTATGACAGGTGCAAAGATCCTAAGTTGATTGGCTTTACAGACTTAGAATGAGTAGGTTCTGTTAAAGACAAGAAGTCTACTTCTAGGTATGTTTTCAGTTTGGGTACTGTTGATGCGTGTTTTGTGACACAACAAACATTTACTAGAATAAAGTGTCCAAGACACTCTATCCCCTCTTGAAAAACTACCTTCTATGCTAAGATTGCAAGTAAGATCATATGGTAATTCCAATGTTTAAGATGAATGCGGATGAGCTCTGTGGTTTTGATGTGATTTGCTGGTTATGACAAGGGGACTTACTTTTGCGAATTACTCTGAAAGCGGAGACATGAATACAATATCATTTTGGATTTTTTGATTTTATAAAAAAAGTGAAAAAGATTAAGGGTTTTAGAGATCCTATGCTACTCCTAAGAAATCAAGAGATGATGAAGATTAAATGAAACCAAATAAACAATACTCTGCTTCACCACGTTATATGACAACTACACAAAGCAAGTGCAATCTTCTGGGAATGTGCTTATGATTTTCACGTGATGAATAATTACCATCAAATCGAACAATAATTATCCAAACAGAAGTTAAGCATCCACAAAAAAGCTCAGTCTAACTTTGCACATTGAGTGAAAAGCATCCACTCAAAGAAAGTATGAGCTGGGTTTCACTAGTCTCCGTTATCAATCCATCATTCTTTTAACATACATTCTAATTCAAATTTACTAAATGAGAAAGAAAATATGCGACCATGCAACTATTTGACAATCAAGGATTCAAGGCACCTCATGCATTTGAACTTTATTATCAAAATAGTGTTTTCACAACAATCTCATAAACTCTCTTATTTTTTACAATCTAATTCTCTTGAATCGGCTCTAACTTCTAATGCCTTCTAATTCTTCCTCTTCTGATCTAATTCTAATGAAATGAAAGAGAGCGAGGGGGGTTTATATAGTACTTCGGAATTACAATGAATGGCCAAGATTGAAATGAGATCAATGGCCCAGATTTAACATGACTAAACCCTAATTAGGGTTTCCAAAATATCAACCAGTTAACTGGAGAGAACCTCAGACATTTGGAGTGGCATCCTTATCCACTTGTGCGGCATTGTGTTCGGCGAATCTGGACACGATCAAGCTGACCTCCTCCATGGCAATGTCCGGCAGCGCGTTGACGTTGTATTCCTGCAAGTCCAAGCTCTCAGCACATTCTGCAAAAGTGGTCGCCCATTCTGGTTCCTGTAGCAAGAAAGTATTTCTGATAGTCATGAAGTTCAAGACCCTGGTGAAGTTTTCTTTCATGAGTGGCCTGGAGATGGTGGAGAAAATTTTCTGCACTTGTTCTTTTAAATTCTTTGGCCGCAAATGTTTCTTCCGGACAACATCATTGTCGAGCATATCGGCAGCCATCTGGTAAACTTTACTCCGAATCTCTTTTGCCTGTTCTTCAACTTTGGCGCCATCCTGCTTCACCTTTTCTAGGACTCCTTTCCGTGAAATCAGAGCATAATACCATCCACAGAAATCATATGCAGCTCCAGCCTCAATGATCCCGTCATCAATCAACTTTTGTTTCGAGATGCCTTTTAATTCTCGAATGCATGGGATAATCCTGTTCTGAATGTCTTCGAGGCTACCCCAAGATTCTGCTAAGTCTGCAACCCGTGACAACAAAAAGGAAACCTGCTCGTACACACATGCCAGCTTTTCCGCGAACGCAATTGCCTCTTCTTTCCTTCCATCTATCCAATCCTTAGCCTCTCGTGCTGTAGTCAACTCCTCTTCAAAATTTCGGATTGGTTCTAGTGAAGAGTTTGGAGGTGGAAGCACTGCTTGGTTACCCTCATTTAGCGGCTTGGTCAAGTGCTGGATGTAATTTTTTAGGCGGTCAATCTCTTTTTTATATTCCTTTTTCTTGGCTACTTCCCTTTCCAGTCTGGACTTGATGGTGGCAACGAAATTGTCTAAGTCCTCAACCTCTTGCCCTTTCGTTGTTGGATCCATGTCAATGGTTGTGATGGCGTATTCATCCGGGGCAATTTCATCTTGGAACTTATCGGCTGCAGGTACTGCAATTTGTACTGTGCGGTTGCCAACCTCATCTCTTCGGATGGTGGAAAATTTCTTGGCCTTCTTCCTTGGGGCAGTTTGCTCTAGCCTTGCCAAGAAATCTATGGCATCTTCTTCTTCAGGAACCTCTGCTGGGGCCTTTCTTTTTAATCTTTCTTTTAGCCAATTTGGGATGGTTGGCTGCTCAATTCCGTCCTCCTGTTGACCTTGGACTTCTTGAATATCTCGCACTTCTTGCTCTTCCTGAATCTTTGGTATATCATGAAGCTCTTGGATATTTGGGATTTCCTGCACGGATGGGTCCTCTTGGATTCCTTTGAGGGCGGAAATCATTCCTTCCTCGAATTCTCCATCCATAATATCTACATCATTGTCTGATTCTAGGATCTCGGTGCCTATAGGAGAAGGTTGAGCATCGTCCTCCAGTTGTATTGGCTCTACATTTCCGACTGGGGAAGGAATCCTGGCATTTTCCAAAGACTCTTTATCCATGGCAAGTATTTCTTCTATATTTTTGGAAGTGGCCGACTGAAGAGGTCTGGATTTGTGCTTCTTCCGAGAAGGCCCTTCATCTATCATTTTACCCTTGTCTTGTTTTGTAGATTTATCAATTTCTTTCCTCTTTCCTAAGTTGGCGGCATCTGTTGGTCCATCTCCATGGGATGCACCGGCATTTGAAGAACAGGACTCTGTATCGCCCATCAATTCGTACGTAAGTTGCACGTTTCTCTGCCTTAGAGTTTCTACCTGCTGATCTATCCACCATTGAGAATACTTGAAAACATGTCGCATGAATGTTGCAAGGTCACCCATCTCAGGTTCAGAGCACCTCATAGGGGGGAGTGGCTGGTTCTCATCGAAGCCTGGCTGCACATACCTTCCGTCATCCTGTAGTTGATCAGGTACTTTGAAAATCTCCGTTGCCCTTATCATACTTAGTGGCAATCTTGACCACAACCTTTTCCTCACGTCATATTCGTCAGCTGCATTGGCCCAGAAGTCTTCTAAGTCTACCCGGTGCTTGTACTTCTCTCCGTCCACAGTTTTGATGTGATGGAGTGGATCAAAGTTATTGCTGGACTTATATGATATGAACGGATATTTCTGGATCTCCAGTCGAGCACTTTTTGCTGCTTGAGCCGTTGGACATGACTCCTCCATATTGCCAATGAAAAAAGGAAAGGTGACAGCTGCCTTCTGCTTTGGTCTTTGAATATTTTGATACGCCTCCAATTGCCTCAGCACTTCCAGCAAAACCATTTTGTTGGTTGGATAGATGGGCAGTCTATAAGGATTTCCTGAGAATCCTTGGATCCTGATGTAAGTGAACCTGGGATATTGGATGAACCACGATCCATATCTGCCAATCAAACTCTTGGCTTCGCGTGTGAGTCTCTGATGTGTTCCGCCTTGAAGAAGCTGAGTGATGTACATCAGATAGGCGTCATGAGCTCTTCGGAAATGTGACTTCTCTTTTAGTTGCAATTGCGGATAACAATCATATGCCTTGAGTTGTCCTTCGCCATTGCCAACCACGCCTTTGCAAACCAAGCCAGGATACTTGTAATACCTTGCAAGCGAATATATGACGTACGAGCTCATGTGAAAGGTCTTGGTTTCCTCCAGGTTAACCAACTGTTCATGGAGGCTATCACTGATCATTCTGACCAGTTAAACATCTTGACTCCGGTAATTATTTCATCAATGAAATAATACATCTAGTTTTCGAAAGGCGCACCATGAGGGTTGCCTACTATTCTGTTTAGCAGCAAAACTATGTCGCCATATTCTTCCTTGAAATGTGTTCTGACCAACTTCTTTGGCATCTTTCCTGCAGTAGGCTTGGGCTTCAGCAACCAATTCTTGTTTATGTTGGATGCACAAAGGTCTTGCTGGTTCTGGTAGAGCTTAAGTGCATCCTCCTTAGTGCGGTAGGACGTTCTATTGTAAACTGGAATCCCGAAAATTTCCTGAATGGCTGGCTCGGACAAGTATGCGAGGATTCTTCCATCAGGAGCTTCTATTTGCCTTTCTCGTGCATTATAGTGCAATGCGCATTGCACCATAAGTTTCGGACACTCCTTTGCTGGGGGGAATCCAGCTGCGTGAACAATCCCATTGCGCATCATTCTTATCGCAATTGGTGAAGGTAGACGTCCATCGCTCCCGTACATTCTTTTCCTGAAGTCATCGAGGTCCACGTGGCCAAGATTGGTGTCCACAACATGCTCCCCACTTGGACTTGATCTTTGACTGCATCTGCACACCTTTGCTGGCAAACTTCATCCTTACCGCTTCGAAAATAAATCTGCAATGAAAAGGCAAAGAAAATATTTAGAATTCGAAATTTAAATCACTTTGCAATATATTCCAGCTAGTTGTCAAATTAGACTTCATGAAAAAATCAAGCTGGAAAGAAAAATAAATGATGAAGTTTTATGTCAAAATGAAGTGGACAGAGTAAATCTGCCTGGATCTTCTGAAAGAAATGATAACGATCACAATGCAAGCTGGCAAAAATTTGCTTCTTTCACTTCGCTGCAGACTTTTCTCACTTTGCCTTAGGCAAATTTCTTCTCACACTTTTATTTCGAAAACGAATGATTGTAAAAATGAGAAGTGAAATCAATTATAGAGGTGAGAAAATCGATCCAATTAGCAAATTTCAAATGTTTCCTTTAAATCGAGCTTTAACTTATCTTTTACTCAGCTTCCGGGTGGCAAGTTTTATCTTCGATGATAATATCTGGGAAAGTTTCCAAATTCAACGCCAGTTCAATAAAGCTTCTTTTGTCCTTTTTCCAATTTCGATTTTTCAAGACTTATCTCTTTGGGGGGTTGGAAAATGAATAATTAAAATAATTAAAATAATTATTTTATGTGTTGTTTCCAACCCATTCATTTTTTTGTCTAAGGCAATTTTGATTTTCGAATTTTCTTTTGCCTTAGGCGAATTTTCCTTTCTTCCAATTTTCTTTGCCATAACTTTTATCGTCCAAAATTATTTGGCCATAACCTCTTTCATCCAAAATTATTTCGCCGTAATTTCTTTCGTCCAAAATTATTTGGCCATAATTTTCAATCGTCCAAAGCCTCTGGCAAAATTTATTTCATGTTCCTAGAACGTTTGGCATGATTTTCTTTAGACATTTTGGACTTAGGCGAATTTTCCTCTTTTTCAAGCATGGCAAAATTTTAAAGTGTCAAGCATATATTTTTAATTTCTCAAAGCCCATACTTAGGCAAAAAATTTTAATTTTCACACTTCTAAGCATGGCGGACTTTGCCTTTTACCCAGCCATTCAACTTTTTGCTCAAGGCGGACTTTCATTTGTCTTAGGCCATTCAATTTTTCCTTGGCTATGCCTTAGCCACTTCATCTTTTGTCTTGGGGCGGACTTCAGCTCTCTTCAAGCCACTTTGGGGTGGACTTCACCAAATGTTTAGCCACTTTTTCCTTGCTTTATGTCCAAGGGCGGACTTTGCTTCTTTTGATGCCATTCAGCTGGGCGGAGTTTAGGACTTTCCTTGCCATTTAACACTTTATCCAAGGCGGACTTCATAGGATCTCATGCCATTTCCTTTCTAGCTCAAGGCGGACTTCATCCATTTTGTTGCCATTTTCCTTTTGACTTGGGGCGGACTTTGTCTCCTCTTTTACCCAAGGCGGACTTCACCTCTTGGCATGCCATTCAAGGCGGACTTGGGCTTATGGCTTGCCATCTCCTGTTTAGCTCAAGGCGGACTTCATCAGATTTGTTACCATTTCACATTTGGACATGGGCGGACTTCCTCCTTTGGCTTGCCATTTAACCTGCTTGGCTGGGCGGACTTTGCATGTTTCTTTGCCATACATCTTGACCAAGGGCGGACTTGCCATTCATTCTTGCCATTATCTTCTTTATGGCTGGGCGGAGTTTGCTCATAGTCAAGCCATTTTCATTGTCTGGCTGAAGCTTTCTGGCATTAGTTTCACTCATCTCAGTCCTCTTTCATGCCTTCACCATGGTCAATTTGCCCTGATTGTTCAGATTTTCATGGATTTCTCAGATTTTCATATGAGTTTCTCAGATTTCTATCAATTTTTTGATGATTTTATGACTGATTTTTCATTTTATTCACTATTTTCTGAGATTTTTTCCAGATTTCTCATCACTTTCTGAGATTTTTTCCAGATTTCTCATCATTTCCTAGAATTTCACCATGAATTAAAAAAAACCCTAAAAACTGGGATGTCGGAATTGCTCAAAATGACAGTCGATCTTCGTCTCCCAAGCCTCCTAAGCATGATGGCGACGTTTGCACAGTGATCCAGGCTAAAACTCATTTGCTTGACTCAGGTGACCATTCAAAATTCAGACTCAAAACCCTAAATGGAGACCGAACGAAAACCAAGACGCAACGACAAAACCCTAAAAAAGCAAATTATGAGGGTCGACCATTTGCAATGGGGCGAGGTGTGAATTAGGTCACAACAGGTACAGGTGCAGTTACATGGACCAGCAAGAAGCAACATGCAATGGCTCCTTTCTCAACTAAAGCTGAATATCGGGGAATTGTTAAAGCAGCTTGTGAGGCAGTTTGGCTTCGAAGGATGCTTTCTGACATGCAAATGTCTCAAGCAGGGCCTTCCCCCTTGTATTGTGATAATCAAGGGATGTTGAACCTTGCCAAAAATCCAATCTTCCATGAAAGGACCAAGCATGTTGAACTTTATTGTCATTTCATCTGCCAGCTTGTCGAAGATGGATCAGTTGTGTTGCAGTATGTTCCAATCGAGGATCAAACTACAAATATTCTCACCAAGTCTTTGAGCCTGGATAAGTTTGTCAAATTTAGGGGGCACCTTGGTGTATTTGATAGATTGACCATTAAGGGAGGGTATTAAATTAATATTTAGATAGTTTATTAATGGTCAATATTGTAATATATTAGATTAGATTGTTTCTTCTTTTGTTAGCTTCAGTTTCTTTTAGAAACATTTATATTTGTTATTTTTAGCAACTCTATATTATAAAGAGCCTTTGTCTCTTTCATTTTAATACATCCAGAATTTACCAAAACATAAAATATATATACTTTTCTTGGCTTAGTTGTCCTTAAGTTCTTGCGAAAACAATTTTAAAATATTTGTTTGTCTTTCTTAGGAATTTTGAGTTCATAAAGAACTCTTTTATGTCATGCAACTAAGTGTTCCATGTCATTGCCTTTTCACCAACGTCTTAGTTAATTTGTATTACTTCAGGGAATTATAAGGTTCTAGGAATTGCTTTGGATGGCGAAGGACTTTTGATAACAATATTTTTCTCTAAAATAAAACCTCTATCTTGTTTGAAAGAAAGTGATTGGTCTTTAAGCTGGTTCTTGGAACCAATAATTCGGCTGAAAACAAAGTGCTAAGAACCAATGAAATCATTGAATTTAGTGCAAGTCTCTTTTATTTGCTGCTTAAACCATTTGAAAGATTTTCATGCTTTTGGGAACTTACGTGGATCATAGAACACCTTCAGAAGCTTAAGGAGTTCTTGGAATTGCCTGTTGTTTTGAATTGATTATATATTAGCAAAAAAAGAGCAGGTTACAATATACGATATATGCCCAAAATGGGCAGCCAAGTTTTATAGACACTACAGTCCATACAACATATGCAAAACAGCAGTAATACAGTATAGAGATCTGATTGCATCAAAAGTACATTAGTAAGTCAATTTTTTTTCCAAACTGAACTATTTATTCTAGCTTTCATTGTATCTATCTGTCTCATATGTCCCAATTGGAGGAGTAACATCTGATATGTTATCATTCGTTCTTACAACTTCCAGATCAGTATCAGCCTCAAGATTATTTTCTCTTTCCTTGAGTCCCATATCCTCCAAAAGCATATCAAATGTGAAATTTTTATTATACCTTTTTTGAAACTGCATATAGTTCTTCACAAATTTATCATCTTCCTCTTTGGCATATGGCCAAAACTTTGCTGTTTTGATCTTGGATCTCTTTATATTTGCTTGTCCATTGTGCATTAGTTATTGGAATTTTTATTTTGAGATCTTCGAATTCATGGTAACGTGCAAAGCAATATTTTGAAAAGTGAGCCTTCTAGAAGACTTTGTAAGGTGCCTCCTCTTGCCTTGAAAACAATCTTCATTTTTCATTTTCCATATAAACCAAATAATCTCAGTGGTTAAAAGTAAAACAAGCCAAAAAAGATTATAATTCACACCTAATCCAACAATATAACCAAACAAAAAATGGACACCCAACCCAACAATATAACCAAACAAAACTTCATGCCAAGAAAAGTTGTTACCCCTATCCCACCCTCACAGGTTAGAAAAGAACAATAACCAAATTTCCTTAGCAAAAGTACACTCAAAGAAAAGGTGCTCAACAGTTTGAGGAGAAAACTTATGTGGATCTTAAAACACTTTTGGAAGCTTAAGGAGTTCTTGGAACTGCCTGTTTTGCTGAAATGTCTTGATAGAATGAAGATGGTAGAATTCTGAATGAGTTTTTTGGCATTGAAATGGTTCCTAAGAATAGCTTCAGAGCTGAAAAGGTTTCCAGGAAGAGAAGTTTTGTCGAAATGAGATCTTGATACTCTTAGTTTAAAGTTTCCAAAGAGAATTTAATGGGAATTTTACTTAGTTTCAGGAAAGGTTGTTCGGTTGAAATAAGGCATTGAGGAACTTCATTGGAAATTCAAATTTTGGCTAAGTTTAAAATATTAATGGGAGCAAAATTTTGAACTTAACCAAATAAAGAGGGAAATATAGGCTCAAAATGAAAGATTACATCATACCTAAACAACGTGGAAGGGAAAAGACTTGATTACTAGGAAAATGAACTTTGTAACTCAAATTAATGGTTACTTGACTAAAATTTCCCAAGGCTGAAAACGAGGATAATAGGATGCTATGATTTTGAATCATGTGAACATAGTTTGGGTGTGTCTATTATATATATTCTCATAAGATAGGTTGGGTGAGATAATCTCCTACGGCATGGAAAATAATTGAAATAAAACACACTGGTGGCTACTTGAATATGTGTTCTTATTCAATCGATGCAATGTGTAGTGCTTTACCATTTGATAGGAGATTCATTCCTCAATGGGATCCTATGGTGGATGGTTTGCATGTGGTATTCAATTAGTGGATGTATGGGCACAAATACCAAGCACATTACATTGAAACTACCAACCATATTCTTCCTCTTGTATATAGAGCTATTCATTTCACAAAAATTCCCAAGACAATTCTTTGAAAGAGGATACTCAAAGTATTAGAAATTGTTTTCTTTCTTCCTCTTGTTTATAGCTATTTGGTCTACTAAAATGTCCAAGATACTTGCATATTTTAAAGAGGATTTTAGAAGAATTAATAGCTGGTTTATTTCTTCCTCCCATGTATAGAGAGCTATTCATTCCACAAAAGTGCCAAAGATACTTGTGTAATTTGTATAGATTAACTTGTTATGTTTTATTAGTTTGTTTGTACCTAACTATGTATTATTCATTCGTCAACTATTGTGTTCTATTTGGAAACTGTTGGGTACTTTAAAAATGCTTCACATAGTGAGTGAGGCAATCTGATAGTATACAATCCTCCTTGGTCTACATTTGGATTGTACAAGCACTACTTGGAATAAAGTGATCAGTCTTGTTCATATATAATTTTGTGTTATGTTCTGTTATGCTTTGTATATATTCAAATTAGTAATGTTCTAGTTTGACTATAAACATTTGACTCAATTGCCTATACATAGTTGGCTAGATTCTAAAGAACTAGCATTAGTCAATACCTATTGATGAATACACTGGACACTCGATGACATTCAGGCCATTAAGCTTGAGAAAAGGCAAAAGGAGAAAATCATAGCATAGTTAAGGGGGAAGACAGTTAAGTCAAACAATCCCTTTGATAGGTAGAACAACAATAATGAAGGTTGTGAGAAGTGATTGATTGTAGAAATCCATCAGTACAATTACGTTGTCAGAACCAAAGCAGAAGCTTGACTTGAAGCGTGATTTAGAGCCAAGTAGGGGATGAAGACACAAAATTATCCATTTGGCTATGAACATTGAATAACATATGAAGGAAGAGTGGGTGGAGGTTGCATGTCAACTCCCTCTTCCTAAAGAATGGTGTGTGTGTTGTGTTGATCAAGTTTGGTTGGAGTAGGAAACAATTGAATCTCCAAAGTCAATTGATCCCTCTTTGGAGAAGGTAATTTTTCATGGTGAAATGTATTATGAGAACTTATTGCTAGATGAATAGTGGGAAGAGTGCAAAAGCAGTCTTTGAGGCATCAAAGATTTGCTTCCAATAACTTGAGCCTAAGACACCATAGCAAAGGGTTTCAGTGGTACAAAGAGAACTTGAGGGTGGTATTGGTTGTGTTCGAATCATCAAAGTCTCCATAGGGGTTGAGGGCTTGGACATGTCTCGATCAAGACTTCTTCAGGAGAATGTTCTAGATATTGCAAGCACATCAAACGATAGTAACTCTAGCTAGTTTCTATGTTGAAAGGCTAAAGTTGTTGAAGTTCAATTGAGATGGATCTAAAGACCCTATAAGGCACTTTAGGACATGTATTACCATATTGGCCACAAATAGGTAGACTGACCATCGACATTGGTTGAGATGTTTTGCAATCACACCACAAGGATTGGTGATTGATTGGTATACTGATATTTCAGATATTGAGAAAGTCACATGGGACAATCTAAGGAAGGTATTTGAACAAAAAAACAAACTTTTGAGGGATGACATTGAGATTGTTGGCAAAATTTATAACACTCAACAAGGCAAGTATTCAAATAAAAGAGCCTATAACAAGAGGCTCAAAAAATTATCGTGCAAATTGCACAAGGAGGTAGTCTATGGGTTAAAGAAGCAGTGGTTCATCAAAGGGTTGGTACCCTCACTATGGAAGAAGATGAAGATAACACCTTGCTCACAATGTGAGGATGCACACAATTGGGTGATGGACATATAAAGAAAAAACAAGACATCCTCCTGCTCAAGGAAAAGTCAAGATGATTCTTCAAGTATTAATGAAGCAAGCTTAGTGTAGGCTCTTCTTAGAGACATGATGAGAATGATGAAAGATTTTAAGGACACAAAAGAAGGAACAACTCTTTAGTGCATTGACTGTAAAATAGGTTACACTAAAACCAATTGCCCGAAGAGGATATTTTGTGAAATATGCCAAGTTGTAGACCATTCAATTAAGGATTGCCCATGTAGTCTAAAATTTAAATAATTAAGAGCACCCAAGTACACTTTGGTCAAGGAGAGCCATCAACTTCAAACACCATGTAGGAAGCATCTCCCAATGCGTCTATAAGCACAGCACATGGTGGATATGGAACCAAAGAGATAAATGCCAAAATGTGGGTGGAACAAGAAGACAAATATAGTGCAGTGGTCAAAGCCGACCAATCATACAATGTTGGCAGTGCAGCAAGTGGGGTTACTTTGCAAGAGTTTTCCCTACCAAATATGATTGTTTACCATTCAAAAGGAAATATTGCATCCATTTTATTTCAATATATAGCACTCAGATTGACTAACAAATGATTCATAAAATGCTGGAAATGAGTGCAGTGCATAGATATAGATAAACTGTGGTGAATCTAACCTCTAGATGACTGGGAAATGCTGGGAATTTGTTGTTGAGTGCTGCAGACAGACAAATAAAATAATAAACCTCCTTTTCCAAGTCTGAACTGTTTCCAGATTGCTTTTACAGAACTTCTGAGCTGCTGCAGTCTATATTATGTCAAAATCAGTCCCTATCAACAGCGATTCCTACCCTGGTTTGCAGTAGAAGTCTGACACAATGGTGCGGCTGGTGTGTTGGGGTGTAAATTCTCACTCTGGTGTGATATAAATCGGGATGATACCATGACCACTTTCCAGTTGTCATTCCCAGCTACTGAAATATATCTCAGTCAAGGCAACTGGGGTTTAGGGTCTGAATCTGCAATGACACCTCTAAAGATTCTCACACCATCCTTTATTCACTTTCAAGTTTCAACCTTGTAAGATTATATTTCATGGGAAGGAAATAAATATATTCAGCTCCCAACAAGCTCACTAATTCTTATGCTCACTGTATAAACTGTAGGGACACATTTGATAGTTGACCCACCTGACCTTAACCACAACTAACCTCAGTTTTCTCTGACTTTTTCTTTAACAATAGATGCCACCTATATATATATATATATCATCATAAAATTTATGTTGAAACTCAGTTATCATTCAATTTAAATTATTAATATGAATGATCATTATTTCATTTCTTTGGTGATTGATTAAAGGCATTATCCATTATTATAATTAGAATTGATAACGACAATTGGTATTGAGTGGTTGTGAATATAGTTTGAAACATTAATGTGATAATTAAATAACCATTATTGCAAAATGAATAAAGGTAGCATTCTAGAGTATTAGGAGGAGGAGCATAAGCATGTGTGGATTGCCTTTGTAACTGAAAGTAACGGAGGAAGATTTCTTTAGAAAATTTGCAGGTAAGGAAAAGAGAAAGAAGGCATTATGGATACACCACCCCGAAAACTTTTAAAAAGGAGATTTAAGCCTTTCGTGGGGATCGCTCTTGGGGGGTAACAATTGGAAAAGGGGGAATATTCAATTCCGTAAAGGAGAAATTTGAGGGAGAGGGCCAAGCATGCGCAGTATCGAGGCCATCACGACTGCAATTAGAAGAGACACACCATATGCTCATCAACAGAGTCAAAGTTCAGGTTAGCTCTGTATTGGTTTTCATTCTTTCCGACAAAAGTGTTTATGGTATTATCATGGTAAAGATCTTAGCCAACTAATATTTGTTTATCTGCTTGTGTGTTTCCTTTTTGAAATATCAGTGCATAGATTTAGAGTTTTCTCTT
>VDFB02364990.1:0-47295 GCA_007258455.2 Sequoia sempervirens
AGAGTCATTGAGTGCAGAATTTATGATACAACTAATCACGGTGAACTCGAGGGTGATTTTTTTTTAACTAAGGTAAGTTTGGCCATAAGTAAAGTAATTCCATTAAAAAAAGAAGTTCTAAATACCAAAAGAAAGGAATTGTTAAAAAGAAAAATGTTTCACCCTAGTAGAATTGGAAATATTGAAAAATTAATAGATACATTAAAATAGTTGGAAAATTGTGATTATTATAAATAAAATCCTAACATTTTGTAGGGAAATAGGTGAGAATGTCGAAATTCAGAGATATTTCATCACAAACAAGGAAATGACATTGATGAATCATCATTCCCCTTATACGTGGAAAACACACAAAACGAGGAGTGAGAAAATTGAGTGGGAAATGTGTGTATTTTTCTCCAAGTCAAAAATTCACAAACTATAAAAAGAAATTTTCCTAATTTTATACAAGATACAAAATATCAATTTTTTACTTTTTCTCTCTCTGATAGCAATACAAATAGTGATATATCTTGGTGTAACAAAATGCAAAGTGAAGATAGGGTTGAAGATATGAAGATCTTCAGAGGAGGAAGAAGAGAAATGTACACAATCGTTCATGGAAATGGACCAAGGCTGGAAGAAGGTAGAGGATGGTCGTGTCAAACAAAATGTGTGCATTTGATCTCTAATGAGTTTTTTTTCATACATGTGAGCCAAATCATTGGTAAGTACGCTTTTGAATTTATGATTTTTAAATGCAAAAAATTTAAGATAATTCATTATTACAGTACAACATTGAAAATTTTGATAAATGAATTTAAAGATAAATCTATTGTAATTCATACCAAACCTATAGAAGAAATAGTTGCAGAAATTGAAATAAATTGCTTTATTAGAGTTAATCTTTTTTTATGTTAGAGTTAGGGTAGTTAGGGTTAGTTTACGTTTTGTAGGGTTTTGTGTTCGTTTTGTTTTCTTTCTTCATTTTTTATTCTTTTCTTTTTTCTGGCCTCTACATTAGCAAATTCTACTTAAACCTATCTTACACATGAGAGTTAATTCAAACATTTGTAAAATTGAACTAAGAAAAGAAAAATAATAAAACCATGCATAGTAAAACATGCTTTAAGATGTACCAAAAAGATATATATGTGTGTGTGTGTGTGTGTGTGTGTGTGTGACACATATACATTAGATATCGAAAATGCTTGTTTCAAAAGATCAAAAAGTAAAAAAAAGTGAGCAAAGTTGCATATGGTTGTATCCATTCATTCGATGTGGGACACCTCTTCTATCAAGGCTAAATACCCTATATAGGCGAGTTCTTGGTGAACTTCAAAGTCTTGGATATGGAGATCAGTAAGAAAAGGCCAAAGTGGAACCACTTCCTCGTGTTCTAGGAACCAAGGAATATCATCCATGGAGGGAATCCCAATGGTCAGATGTGCAACAAATAAAATGGTATCCAGATTCTCTAGGAATTCAAGCTTCACTATCAAGTTGGCAGCAGCACGAACATCTTCAACAGGTAGCTCAATATCCAGAAGTGATGCTACAAAGTGAGAAGCTATGTCAGAATAGAAGCGAAAGTAGCAGTTGGATGCAACATACTTTTCCCCAAGGACTAAGCACAAATTTGGAATAGTGAAATTGAAAGTCCTAATGAAGAAAACCTTTTCAAACCTTTGTGGTGTGATGCTCCCTAGGAAAACATTTTTTCATCAAGAACAACCCAAGAAAATTGGAGTATCCATGGCTAAGAAGTAAATGCAAATACACAAAGAGAAATTACAGAAATAAAATAGAAAGCTAGAAAGAAAAGTGTGAAGAATTTGAGAAGAAATGTAAAATTTATAGAGAGCCATAAGAAAATTGCAGTACATAGTTTCCTTGAGTGAATTATTATTTTTGGATACCGTAAGCGAGGTGGTAGCTAGATAATTATCTTTAGAGTTAAACGTTAAATCAAAATAATTATTTGCACATATCTTGTGATAAATTGCTTCAAATTTGAGCAGTACGAAGATTGTGAATCAAGCAAGTTGAAGCTTTTGAAATTAATAGTGGTCATTTCATTTTGTTTAAAAGAGTCATATTAATTATGGAGGTTCTTATGTGTATGGAATTTAAAAGAAAATGAAGCCGACAAGGCAGTACACGTCATCGCCTAAGTAAGTTGAGAGAGTAATATTTGTGGAATAAGGCGTGTGAATTTAATGTAGAATAATGTGATTGTGTTTCAAGGTAATCATGACATTTTTTGTCCATTAATGAGGTGCAGCACCATCAGATCAAAATTTCTAGAAAAAAATTTACTAGTTGCCATAAAATTTAATCGGAAGGGTGGTAACTAATGTTTCTAAATTTAGATTTAAATTTGGTGATTAAGTTTTCTATTGCTAAATTTTAATTTATGCATATTTTCTAACATATAGCGAGTTATAGTTAGCTAGGATTTGGCATAAATTAGTGAAATTTAGTTAGAAACACACACTTACAAGAAATCATTAAATGAATTTTTGGGAAGTAGTGAATTGATGAAGGGATTTGCATTGAATAAAAAATCAAAAAGTAACCTTTGCTACCACTGTAATTCCTAACCTGATGGTAGTGCTTCATTGCGTGCAATTTGATAAAATGAGCTATCAATGAAATATCAAAAGAGAAAAATGAGCTATCATTGCTATATCTAAAAAAAAAAAAAGATCAAATCTTTAGGCTATCCAAGTAACTCTACTGGGGCTATGGATGCCTGACCAGTGGTAGAGCTATATTTGGGGGAATTATAAAGATAACCTTGTTGGGGCTATGGATGCTTGACTGGCAGCAAGGCTCTATCCCTGGTTGGCTTTGGAGGATTACTATATTATGTCGTTCAATGTTAATGAACTGATTCTTTTCTATAAGTACTGAAAACTAGAATTAATCAAAGCACACACAGATGTTTTTGGTGGAGTTTTACTTCTTTATGTTAGAATCTAGGTAAAGGTAAATGCTATTTTTTGAAAATATGTATAAATCTTAATTTACAATTAGTGATTTAATTTTAAATTTGGTTAAAATTTGGTTTTATTGGTTGCAAGTTGTTGTGTGGTCTCACAACACACCCCAAGACTGAAAAGACTTGGAGACCCAAGTGAAAAATAACTCTTATGGTAGGAGCTAGCAAATTGAAAGATCACCAAAAGTGGAGAGCAAAGGGAAATCTTTGATAATAAAAGTACTCTGTAATATAAGTATTTTGGGTACCGGGTACTAGGTACTAAAAATATGTGAAAAAGAGAAAGGTAATGCAAATTTGAATGAAAGGATTTGGTCTGGTATGAAGCGGTTCAGTATGAAGTGGTCCAATATGACAGAGTCTGGTATAATGGAGTTCTAGTATAACCAAGGTTTGGGAAAGTTAGTGGGTAAAGATGAATACCGGGTACCGAGTTATAATGTGAATTGGAAATGCTAAAGTTTTAAGATTATCTAATGATTCTGGTAATCCGATATATATGTGAGGATTTATGATATACTAGAAAGCGTGTTAATTACATGATTTTTTAATAAATTTTGGATAATGGTTTTATTTACATCATATGTTATGAATGTTTTATTTCTTTTAAAGGGATTTAATTTGTGGAATTTGTGATTGCAGGAGATATCGATTATGATGCAAAGTTCGGGTATGGACGATTAGGAAAATTATATTTGTGAACAAATATGATTATGTTTCCAGGTTAAATGATGCACTTTAAAATCTCATGATCGAATAGAGTTCGTTGTAAAGATGTGCTAAACACCAAAATATCAGGATGCTAGAGTTCAAGCATGCAGTATAGAAGTGTACTTATTTCAAGAGTGACTTATTCTTGGAATGTTCAAATTGAGGAACCTAAATTATAGGAATAATACTTCCACCTGATCACTCCATTATCATAGGAAGTTCCTATATTTTGTTTGAGCAGATCTGTTTGGTTCAACGAAGAACCTTGATAATTAAAGATCAACACCCGAAGAGCTTCAATGTGTAATTGGAGTTGATTTCTAGTGACTTCAACTGCAATTCTCCTATTGGTCACTACATTCCACGTGCCTTGATGAGATTGGTCCCTTGGATTTCCTCTCATGTATTTGTCTTATCCTATCTGAGCCTTGTGTTCTATAAAAGGCCATAGGATCCTTTTTTTAAATTTTTGTAGACACCTAAAAATGACCTAGGCCTACAAGCTTCATTTTTACCACTTTCGTCCTAGCATAATTATGACATTTAATTATGTCCTTGGTCCACATTCGACTATTGATTAAATAATTCATAATTATTTAATTAATTCATGTCATTTTATTCTTCATGATTATTAAATAAATAAATTTTATTTATTTATTAAATACGTCATTAATTGTCTAAGTCTTCCCTTAATTAAATAAATTTCTTAATTTATTTAATTACCCTTCGTCATATATTTCTTCCTGATTATTAAATAAATAAAGTTTATTTATTTATTTAATATGTCACTAATTGTCATAATTAAATGAATTGATTAATTTATTTAATTAATTAATCTTATCTGCTAAATTAAACAATTATATTTAATTATTTAATTGTCAAAATTAATATTCCTCTTATTTTAAATAAATAAAATTATTTAAAATGTCGTCAATTTCTTAACTGTCAGTCGATTTTGGTAAATAATCTAAAAAATATTATTTATTGTCTCACAAAATCATTATTTTGAATTAATTTAATTCAAAATAGTAACTAATCTTCCAAAAATCAAGTAATCGGGCAGATTCTTGATTTTCCAAATCGAATCTTCAGTCCAAATCTTATCTTCTTGATTTGTCGAATCTCATGAATCAGGCAATCTTATCTTCTTGATTTTTCAAAAATCTTCATTTCTTTAATTAATTTATCTCATTTATTCTCCACCATCGATCCGATTATCTAAGATATTATTCTGACTGTTCGATTAAGGATTTTTCCCTAACCCTGATTAGGGATTCTCAGATTTAATCTGGACCTCTCATTTTACGTTCTCATCATCAATTAATCTCGTCCGTCCACTCAAAATGACATTTTCTATAAAATGTCATTTTCCTCACTTTTTGATTACACGCTGACATTTTACATAGACACACGCACATATTATAGGCATTATACTCTTGCACTTGCACTTTTAGGCTTCTCATTAGAATTATTATTTTTATGTGATCAAATCTTAGACATTGTCATAGTCATAGGCATTTAGACGTTTTTATACAAATCCTTCAAGGCTTGTTGTAGGACTTAGACATTTTCAGATTGCTCGCATAACGAATATGAGGGAAACATCATCTAGCAAGTAAGAAGGTACTATGGAGGTAATCATGGGAATTGCGATTTACAGGTATAATTGTTCTATTGTTTAATTTCCTTTGTGCTCTATAAAACTTTGGGTTTATTATCATTTATGATTTACATTCATTTGATTGATCTAATCTAAAACCTTAGAATTTACCCTCAGTTACATTGGTGAACCCGACATATTTAGACAAATAAAGAGGAATTTTTGGGGTTGGTTTCTTCTTGTTGCAGGGCTTGTTTGCTTTTTGTTGCAGGTTTGGCATCATTGTGGACAAAGCCCTACTTTCCAAAGAATCGACCATAACTTTCAAACGGCTATGTATTTGCTCATGAATTGTTTTTTGCAACTTGGGGACAACATCACGCACTTTAATTCCAAAAATTAGATTTTTTTGATATGTTTTTAATTTTTTTATAATTTTTGTGTTGTTTTTCATGAAAATTTAATTTCAAGAGAAAATTATCAAATTTTTCAGATATGTTTACATTTCTGGAAAGCTCTCTGAATTTTAATAGGGGTCTACTCTTTAGTTTTTAAATTTGGATGCGAAATTATTAGTCAAAACATAGATCTTTTAAAATAGATTTGCTTAGATCTCACTCACGGTTGTAGATCTACTCACAAATTTTTTTTGGTAGATTTGGGATAATATCAAACAACTCCAGTAAAGAAATAAGAATTTTTAGAGCTGATTTGTATTTTTTATAATTTTTTTATGATTTTTCATAAAAAAAATAATTTCAGGTGCAAAACAGCAATTTTTTTTTATTTATTTACATTTTTGGAAACCTCTTGAGATTTTAGATAGACTTTATTCTCTATATTTTTTATTTTACTATCAATTTTTTTTTTTAAATTAGATTTGTTGTGACTAGCTAACTCTCTAATAGTTGTGACTAATCTTCGTTTGCAGCGTGTGGCGGTTACTATTCGTGTGTCGAAGATCATTTCATAGAAGACTACTAATTCATTGTCTGCAGGTTCGAATGTCAAAGATGGAATAAGAAAACAATGTGCTTGTCTTTTGTAACGCCCGCCATGCAAGCCCCAAAGAACAAACAACAAAAGAACGCAAATAATTTTGTTTTTTTATAAGAAAGATAAATAATCATCATACCAACATTAAATGATTATATACATACTCATATACTTCATACAAACAACATAATCAACCATGTCCTTTGGGGCCCCACGAGGTCACATCAAAAAAATAGACATTACTAAACACCATCTCATAAGATATCAAAAAGGAACTATAAATGACAACATTAGATAAATACATACATAAATTCCATCACAAGATAAACCCATGAGAAATTACATAGCCAATTAAAATTACAAAGTAGATAACTATATTACAACATCTTTCAAATGTTACATCATCAATATAGTTACATCATGAATCCCAAACATGTGGGATGAATAAAATATACAAGCTTATCAAAATAAAAGGAGATCAACTGGAATAAATCTTCAACTGGATGAGACTGAAGCCACAAACGCTGATGGGGAACCCAACGTTGTGCGGAGCACGTTCCACCCGACCACCCCTGTGCTAAGAGGTGACAGAGAAGTAACTCCGACCAAGAATGACAACAAAAGTACAACCATACGAAAAGTACCAACATAGATCCATCACACCATACACCAATTAAAATGAGCAACCAATAACATCATATCAAAATGTCATAAAGATGCAAGATCGTAAATAAAATATAAATGAGATCATACAACGCATGCTAAAGATGTATCAAAATAATAATCTTAAATCAATTTAAATCAATTCAATCAACAATCTAAATCAACTCCCATAACCCACTTCCAGAGGAATACAATAACGCAAACACATGGGCAACTAGGGGAGAGTGTCATTGCATAGTCCTACATGGGCTGTCCTGTGCTCTTCCTCCCAACTGGAGGCGCCGGTCCCATCTATGGCTGTCTTGTGCTCTTCCTCCCAACTGGAGGCGCCAGTCCATAGGGTGACTAATGCGGAGCCATAAACCTCTTGAGAGGACGAGGTTATGACCTTGCCGACCACGGCCTTCTCAGTCTTCCATTAGCCTACGGAAGCACTAATGAAGACGAGGCATCCATATTTTAAATCTTGTAATGATATTATTACCCAACCCTCCTAGGTTAATTATTAGGTTTTCACTTGATTACTAACTCACTTGTGGGTTATCCTGAGCCCTTCCCCTTAGCCCTTCCCCTTAAACGGGGCGCCGGCCCCCACGAGGAGCCACTCTCCCTAGAGACCCACCAAAACAAAAAGGAAACAGGGGTTGTACCATGCCAATCATGATCATAAAACTATGACAACAAAAGCAATACACGAGGCATAAACCATCTCACAAATAAAATACCATAACATAATCTCACAATTCGGTACACCCCATAACTCAACAGAACTCAAGATGAAAATTCAACAAAACCAACATCCTCTGGAAGACTAAAGTGTTTAACACAAAAAGGGTTCCCACATCAATGAATTAACAAAGTCCCTAACCCAACAAAGCAACAAGATTTAATAAATAAAAGAGATAACTTAATTAATTCCCAGGTTGATTTCAAAAATAAATTTCATTCCTAAAATACAGTCATACTAAAACCATACTAAATAAACAATGTTGTTTTACTTTCGTAATGGATTTTTCTTTTGCTAACAATATCCTTACCAAGCTGTAATTTAACAAATCAATAAGACAAATTTCTTTCTATTTTACTAATATTTTCATTGTAAAAATTTCTGCTTTATTTTTAAATAGAAAAGAAACAGGATCTAAATGTGAATATCTATTTTCTAAATAACAGACAAATTACAGAAAGTATAGTTTTAATCAGAACATAACATAATTTATTTATACATTTGTTTGACTAACAGTTAAATTAACAGAATATCTATTAATCAGAAATGAAACAGTATATATATATATATATTCTTCTTAAATAACAGTGAAATTAATTAAATAATACTGCAATCGGAATAAATAAATTAATCTATATATATATATAAATATATCTACAAATATAAATATATATATATACATATATATACATATATATATATATATATAAATAAAAATCCGCACAGAAATTTAATGTATAGAAATTGCGTATTGAAAATTGAATTAAAAAAAAAAACATTAAAATTTAAATGGGAATTTAAATCCCAATACATATGCATAGCAAACCCCGCCGGCCGAGGGCAGTCTACGGACTGCGCACGGCAGTCCTTCGGACTGCCGTGGACAGTCCGCAGACTGTCACGGTACCGACGGCAGTGTGGTGGGTACGGCCGAGGCCGTCCCCCACACAGCCATAATATACATAAACATAAATTCACAATGAATTCTGCGCACAGTGCGATGGAAAGAAATAACACGGGTTTCAATAAATTCAAATTTCCATTCCAAGTTTCATTTGTTTAAAAATATATATATGTGTATATATATATATATATATTTATATATATGTATATATATATATATATCTAATATATATATATATATATATCTGTATATATATATATATATATATATATATATATATATATATATATATATATATATATATATATATATAATATATGTATATATATATACACAGAAGTTTGAATATCACAATAACAGGGAACAGAGAATTACTGTACACATGCAATTTACTGTGCATGTTTGAAATAAAAACAAAAATGTTTTATAAGGTATATATATATGAACCAGCAATTCGTGGAAAGGAAATTGTTCTCAAAAACAATAATATATTTTTTTTTTTAAACAAAATGAAATAACAGAATGCTGTTCATTTCCCAGATTGCAATAAAAACCCCTTTTTAATAAACAACCACAACCCAGAAACCCCAGAAATTTCATTAATCAAATAACAATTCCCAATTTCTGGTTAAACATCCTTTGATTAAACCATAACCCCAATAGATTTTTCTTTCTACAATTATTTAATTTTCAACCCTAAATACAAATTTCATTTACAAGCACCAATTCCTATTTTAACAGAAGATAAATAAATTAAAAGAAAGAACCTGGCGTCCTTCGCTTGCAGAAAATTGAAGAAGCTTTGATCCTCTTGCTGTACTAATTCCTTCCTGCCAATCTTCCAGCAACAGATCCAAATCTTCCTTCCTCTTCACCAATTTTCTCCAGAAAACAGAAAAAAGAAACTAAGGCAGAAAAATGATTGGAAATAAAATTTCTCCAGCATTCGAAAAACTATCCCCTCAAACAAAGAAACCCCTTCTTAAAATCCATGCCAATGAATCCTTTCAATTCCTCTTCCCGTGAATACCAGAGGTCACATTTCAAGAAATAAAATCAAATAATATTTAACCTTAATTTCTTTTGTTGCCTTTTCCATATTTCATTTTTATTTTCCATGTATTTGATTAAAACTAAATTAATTTAAATCCACAAACATGAACTTTTAATTTAAATAAATATATATATATATCTTTCCATAATACTTTTTTAAGTAATTGCTTTCAATTAAAATCAACCATTGTAGAATACAAAATAAATGCAATATTTTTATTGCTACTACTAATATTTATTCATTGCCATACTTAATTATTATTTTATGTTTTTATTTTATTAATTACTTAATTATTTAATTTACCACATAAAACCATTCACCACTTTAGACAAATCATAAAATCACAATAACATACAAAGACCAATGCAACTACACAAATGAATGTGACCAATACGCACAAACCAAGAAGGTACAAGACTGTTGACACCTTGGAATGGAGTTACTTTTCATGCCACCTTTGTTCAACTTCCTGCCGTTGGGTTGGTTCAATGCTCGCCTAGACCTATCGAAATAGGTGGAATCGAGTCTTATTCCTGCAAGGTCTGCATCCAACAAGGTGATATACAACATATATACATATAATCAATTACAAAGCATCGTGAGAAGGATTCACAGTGTAGCAGGGTGCTCGCGAACGAGTGATGCTACCTGTCCCCTCACCAAAACATATCATCATATAAAGCATTATAAAATTTACATTAATTTACATTAATATCATCAATTACTATTTTCTAGTCTACTGAATTCCAAATAATTTCATCAAACAATCATAATAAAATATCATCATAATAACCATGGTATCATAAGAGTATATAATCAGTAACAGTCTATGCTACCACAACATGATATCAACAGTACCATCCAAATCACAATGTGCCAAACAAAACCACAGAGAATGTCAAAACTCAAATAGTAGCATGAGGGGTATTACATCTTTTTATAGATTAACAAACATTTCATTTTGGGGCACATAAAAAGAACTTTCATGTTTGCTTTGCTTGACTATGTTTGCAAAATGGCAGGTGAGTATGCTCTCACTTGGTGAAAACCTGGTGATCAGAAAACTAGACCCATTTTTATCTGTTATTACCCTGACTTAGTAATTGGAGTATCCTCTCCCTTGTGCTTTCGAGCGATCCTGGGTGTAAGAGAAATGGTTACTAACTCTAGAAATTGGGCCTGCTTGGGGATTTCATCACCCCAACGTGACTCAAACCGGCAATGGAGCTAAAGCCAAGCTACCCCCGACCGGTATATAAATGTGAATCTTAAGGGAAAACCTAAGATTACGTGTGTGGATGTGACATACGGATAGAGTTGTACTCCCTTAAACCCTGTTGAGCTTAACCTCTTTAGGCTGGAGTGCCACCTTAATGGTGATTAATCTCTTGCCCCATGTATGGCCACACGAATGGGGGTCCCGAACTAAAAAATCTTGTGTAGTAAGCCCAAGTCCTTCTATTTGCTAGTCCAGCACCAGTCGGTGTGAAGCCTTCCACGTCTACACAATCTTTAGTAGAGGTGATCAATCCGCCATGGGAGTTTCATGGGGGTTGGAAGCTTGGTTGGCCTGAGAAGAGAGTGCATTGTAAGGGGGAGCCCGTGCAACCAAGCTTCTGAATTCACCCGCTACTGATATGCGGCTGGGGAAACCCATGTGGAGTCTAGCAGATATTGTCATGGCCTAACCTAGGATCATGCTTGTCTCTTATGTGTTTGTACATTTTTTGGAAAATATCGTGCTTGCCAAGTGTCTTCTGGTTACTGAAACAACACAAAACAACACTGGGACACCTCAACACAAAAGGTCACACTGCCAACACCTCAGTTTTTCAAACACAAACTCAGAAAATCAATTTACAGTCATCTTGCGACGCATTTGCAAACCACATTCACTCATTTGAACCGCATTTGTGACCTGGAAACACACATTTGCCTGGAAAAATTTAAAACTCTGTCACATACCAGAAACGGAATGAAGATAGCTTCAGTCTATTCCAAACACTGTCCTCAACAAGTCTCTGTCAAAAACTATCCTGAAATTGCTCAAAGGTTGCACTATTTTTCCATCATCTTGCATTTACACCTTTAGGTATAGATTTTTCAATTGTCATTTCAACCCTTAGGTGTCATAGTCATAGTCTTTTGACATTAGTTTGACCATAGGCTGTCATCTTCCATACCTTGGTTTAGGTTAAGCTTGTCATACTTTGCAAAATCTTTACTTTCAAAATTCGATTACCCTTGGACTGTGTCATCATTCTTTTAGTCATTGTCCTTTTGGTGAAATTTTTCCAACTCATTAGTCTAGTTCAGAAAATTCACTTGTCTTTTGTCATCCTTGTCACTTTCAAGTCCATTGGTATTTCCAATTAGAAAGAAATGATTGCGCTTAGAGTTCTTAGGAACTTCCTTTTGCCAAGTCACATTAGTCCTAGTTTGCATCAAGCATACCCTATTCTGAAAATACAAAACTACTTGTCATCTTAAATCTTGCATTGGTAATCTTTGAGTCAACATTGTCATTTTAGGTCATCCTCACTTTCTTACATTATCATCCTGTATTCTAAAAATACAAAAACATAGGCTAGTGTCACCCTTGCATTTACTTGTCATTCTCATCATCCTCATTTGAGAAAATCCCTTTTATGGTTGAGACTAGGCTTCAAAGACAACAACGACAAATGGAAAACTTTAGACAAGATTCCAATCCCAACATCGACAATAACACTTATGACATGAACAAACATTGGACCTTTTCTAACCCATTTCACAACATGAACATGAAATCTTCCATGAACATGCCATCTTCATCACAAAACATTTTTGAACCATTCATACAAAGAGACCAAAATGGACGAGTATATGTCAAAGACTTAGAAGCTGCAACGCAAAATCCTGATATAGTCTCCTTTGTAGAAAAATCAATCTTATGTGACCCTCAAAGGTATCTAGCCATGCTTTTGGACGAAGGGGCTAAGTTACCACGAGGCTTTGACATAAATACTTTTCCACCTCCATCCGTCTACCCTCACTACCAAAAGTCACTTAACACCATCCATGACATTAGTCAACAACAAACATCCATTAATCAGCCTTATCCTAACTTTGACAAGGGAAGTCAATTGTCTGCTAGTCCATTCCATGTCTCCACATCATATCCTAGTCCTTCACCTATTAATCCCCTCCAAGTTTGCATCCTTTATCAACCATCTACCAACTCATGTCAAGTCCCCACATCATACCATACTGATTCAATCCAAGTCTCTATGTCTTATTTCAATCAAACCTACACCAATCCAGTCGAAGACTCCATGTCATATCTGGTCCAAGTCTCCACGTCATACCATTGTCTTGCACATACTATTCCAATGCAAGTACCCATGTCATATTCTAGTCCTTCACATACTAGTCCAGTCCAAGTCCCCACATCCTATCCTAGTCCATCATTCATTAATCCTTTTCAAGTCATCCCCTCACAAGCCACATCTAGTCATGAAAATTTTGTCATTGCTCAAAGTCAAATCCCATTGTCTAAACTTGAGGATACATGTCAAAATGAAAGCCCAAAGCATAACCTTATAATGTCACCCTCATGTCAAGAACAAGGTAGTCCATCCCATGACCCTATCTTAAACTCCATTCAGGGAGTCCTTCAAGACAATCATGACATCCAAAACACACCTATCCATGACAACCCCATCTTTGAACAAGACCCTACCATTGAGCAAGAAATCCAAATCCATGACAACCCCATCTTGGACCAAGACCCTACCATGGGCAAAGAAATCCAAACTGATCCACTCCTTGACCTTTATGCCATTCATGATCAAACACTTGCTGACCCTATAAATGCCTCGACTATTGACACTTCCCACAATGAGACACTTGCCTTCATGGGACACATAGACGATATTCCTCCAGAACAAGAATCTTCCACTAGGGACATGCTTGCATATGATCAAGTTATAGCTAAAACCATTGGGCTCTATGACACTAAAAATAATGATGGCTTCGACATTGCCTTGGAAGCACCAACAAAATTATTTGAACCTGACATGTCACATGATCAGACTAAAGATATCAATCAGGAATATGTCCAACATGACAATGAAGCTAAGACACTTTATCAACTAGGGTCATCTATCTTTGTCAGAGCAGGATTTCTTGTAGACGAAAATATTCCAAGTGACAGTGTCTACATACCTAATGATGGGTTAGCATCTTGCTTTCAAAACAACAAATACCCCATCGCAAATAGAATCTGTCAAAGCATGCAATATTAAGGCAAAGGACTAGGAATACATGAGCAAGGCATTCTAGAACCAATACAGCTACAGAAAAATTACAGACATCAAGGTCTTGGCTATTCCTCAGACAACAAATCAAACAATGTCAGTGGTACCTCCTCGATATTGGGGGAAACTTTGTCAAATACAAATATCAAAATGGATTCCATGAGAAATCCTTGTCATAAGGTTGTTGCCAACACCCCATCCACCCACACTATAAACCATCATTCCATCATAAATAAACCTTCCCTTTGGGACCAACAAAAACAAAAGTCTTACAAGTCAAAAGATCAAAATCAAATGTCAAAGACCATTGAATCAAACAAATGGACAAGTGGACAAATGAAATTAAAATGGATCCCAAAGAAAGATGGATCAAACAAAGACATCAAGTCAAATACAAAAGTCAATCACAATGTGGAGCCACAAGACAAGAGGACTCCCACATACAACACATGTCCACCTCCTTCAAAATGGTCATCAATCAAGGCATATAAAAGTGTTGGTTCCAAACACCATCCCTCCAAAATCTGTCATCCACCATCCCAAATTTGGAAAATAAAAAGTCATTCATCCAAACGTCCAAACAATCTTTCCACATCTACCATCATCTGTCATAATCCTACATCTCGCCTAAAGTCCAAAAATCCCACATCACAAATCTGTCACATCTTGGTAGCAACTCTTTATCACAAGGACTCTCATGGCACTCTATCGCGATGTGTGTATTTCGATAAGGCCAACTCTAGTATCAGAAAATATCACAATGACATTGATTAGTTGTATACAAGTGCTACGATCCTGACAAGACAACTCCTTCAGCAAGGTCATTATTGGCATATCATGGCACCAGTCTCTACATTGGCACCGTCAGTGGATTTAGAACAGTCAGTGGTCATCTAAAGCATCTAAGCTATCCACAATATCAAAAACACAAAAAAAAAATCAAAAATCAAAAAATCGTCACCTTGATGAAAACCTGGCAAACAGGCATCTTGGTGACACCAAAAAAATCAAAAAGTCAAGAAAATAGTAAACAGAAAAATTTCATCCAATGGTGAAAACCTGGCAAACAGGCGCCTTGGATAAGTACCATGATGAAAACCGGGCAAACAGGCATCATGTGTAAAATAAATCGTCTATGTGGACTCTTACACTTGGGGGCAAGTCGTCTTATCTCCTAGGCCTTCCTCTTGACATTGGCATCCGACCATTTGATCCATATCGTTTCCATTCACTTTCCCACCTATCTTAGTCTTGACATAAAACTGACACACATAAATCATGCTTTGGGAAAACTTTTGACATGTCTATCCTTCGGTCATACATGATTCATGAAACATCAGGTCATTGACCGTCATAGTCTTATTGTCCTTATACGACATAGTCCTTGAAAATCATATGACAATTCCCTTAGTCTCATGTGTCTCATCCTTTACCGAGGCCACCTCTCATCCTTTCATGTCTGTCACCCACCTTGGCTTTCCCTTGTCAAATGGTCTAAGGATAATCATCATCCCATTTAGTCCTAACCAAGTCATTCCAAATGCAATGAGTCTAATCTATACAAGCACATTATCCAAAATTTTATGTGACTACATTCCTGGCCCAGCTATAGACCTCCATACTTTCGTCACATTATCGTCATCGTCCTCACGTTGTTTCAGGATGCGTCCTTCCCACATCAAACAACGTTGTCATCACCTGTCAATTGGTATTCAGCTTGACTAGGGGCACAATCATGTTTGTCCTTGGATTCTCATGTGTAGGCATCAGTCATATGCATTTGTCATGATCCTCTTAAATGTCAAAATCCAAAAAAATCATAAAACAACAAAAAGAAAAAAACATCATAAAATGTCTTGAAAAAAGACAAAAACATCATAAAATGTCCTGAAAAAAGACAAAAACATCATAAAATGTCCTGAAGAAAGACCAAAAAAATCATAAAAAGTCTTGCAAAAAGACCAAAAACATCATAAAATGTCATGAAGAAAGACCTAACAATCATAAAACGTCCTGAAGAAAAACAAAAAAAAATCCAAATCAATGTCAAAATCCTAAAAATGGAGTCAAATTCAGTCATGTCAATCAGTCTTTGTCATTTGTCCGAACTACGTTGTCTCTATGCATTTGCTACGTAGGCAAGACTCACATTTGAGTCCCCAAGACATTAGGTCAGTCCTTTTAGGTATGTTAAAATAAATCATGACTGAATCTTTTGTCATCAAAACAATGTCATTGGTCGTGTCGAACTATGAGGTCTCTGAGTGCATGACGTAGGCAAGGCCATCTGTCGATGAGCCCCCGAGGCCGCACTAGGTCAATCCTTTAGGGTTCATGGCATTACATTGGCACACATGTCAAAATTCTGCTAGTCAGGATAAATCATTTCTCCAAATGGGAAAACTCCTAAAACAAAGTACGACAATCATTCATTCAACATGACAATCTTATCACCATGGTATATTATCATCATATGGTCAACATAAGTCAAACTCAGTCAAAATAAGTCAAACTCAGTCAAAACAAGTCGAATTCAGTCAACACAAGTCAAATTATCACAACTAGTCAAACTATCAATTTTTGGTTACCTTTCAGATGTGTCCTTCTGAAGAATAACCTCAGTCATTTATGCCTTAGGATGTGTCCTTCCTAGGCATTGTCCCTATCATTTGACATTTTCAAGGGATCCTTTTTGACACTTAAGGATCATTCCTCTCGACATCACCGTTCTTTCATATGTGTCTTTCTGAAGAACAAAACTTTGACATTGGTGTTTTAGGATGTGTCCTTCCTAGACATTGACATTATTTAGGATGTGTCCTTCTTGAATATGGAAAACTTTAGCATTCATCATCTCGACATCATTAAAACTTGACATCCATACACACTTGGCAAATACTTGGCATTTTTTTTTGGCTTTTTATCATGTTACTAGCTTTTCAGCGAGATCCTGACACTAGGATTTAGAAAAGAAGCGACGTATCATGAAGTTTGTCCTGTCTTTTGACAATCATGTTACTAGCTTTTCAGCGAGATCTTGACACCAGGATTTAGAAAAGCAGCGATGTATCATGAATTTTATCCTGTCTTTTGACAATCATGTTACTAGCTTTTCAGCGAGATCCTAACACCAGGATTTAGAAAAGCAGTGATGTATCATGAAGTTTGTCTTGTCTTTTGACAATCATGTTACTAGCTTTTCAACGAGATCCTGACACCAGGATTTAGAAAAGCAGCGACGTATCATGAAGTTTGTCCTGTCTTTTGATAATCATGTTACTAGTATTTCAGTGAGATCCTAACATGGAGATTTAGAGAAGCAGCGATGTATCATGACATTTGTTTTGTCTTTTGACACTCATGTTACTAGTTTCTCAGCGAGATCTCGACAAAAGGATTTAGAAAAATAACGACGTATCATGATAATGGCTTTATCTTTTGTTCTTTCAGGCAGTCATGTTGTTAGCTCCTCAAGGATGTCCTGGCAACAAGATTTAGAGGAGCAATGACGTTTCATGATTTGTCATTGTCTTTTTCTGCTTGTGGATTATCTTGAAAAAAAGACTAGGGCAACTTCGCCCTTAGTATGAGTTAGGACATTCCTTGTCTGTGACTGTCTGTTTTTCAAGTGGATGACCTTGCACACCTTGGTCTACTTCATATCATGGTGTTTTTTGTCCATTTGTGTCATTTTACCACCCAATGATGATTAAGAGCAATAATAATTAAAGTCTTATGCTAAAGTTTTGAAGGATTTGGTTTAGGAACTAACATGTATCTTCTTTAGTCGTGTCATCTTCTCTCGCTCATCTCATATAGGAATTGCATCCATATCATCATCCATATCTTTTTCATTAACATTTCTTTGTCTCTTCATATTCTAGTCTTCTCATTAATTTCGAGAGCACACCCGTGTTCTTGAAACCTGTCTGTCCTCTCGAGGGGGCATACCGCAACCCTCGTCATTCTTCCTCATCTTATTTTGCACTGGGGCATATTTTTGACTTATTTTCTTTGTCACAATGCGACATGCTACATTATGACAAAGAGGGGCAAAATGTAGACACCTAAAATGACCTAGGCCTACAAGCTTCATTTTTTACCACTTCGTCCTAGCAATTATGACATTTAATTATGTCCTTGGTCCACATTCGACTATTGATTAAATAATTCATGTCATTTTATTCTTCATGATTATTAAATAAATAAATTTTATTTATTTATTAAATACGTCATTAATTGTCTAAGTCTTCCCTTAATTAAATAAATTTCTTAATTTATTTAATTACCCTTCATCATATATCTCTTCCTGATTATTAAATAAATAAAATTATTTAAAATGTCATCACTTTCTTAACTGTTAGTCCATTTTGGTAAACAATCTGAAAAAGATTATTTATTGTCTCACAAAATCATTATTTTGAATTAATTTAATTCAAAATAATAACTAATCTTCCAAAAATCAAGTAATCAGGTAGATTCTTGATTTTTCCAAATCGAATCTTCAGTCCAAATCTTATCTTCTTGATTTGTCGAATCTCATGAGTCAGGCAATCTTATCTTCTTGATTTTTTGAAAATCTTTATTTGTTTAATTAATTTATCTCATTTATTCTCCATTGTCGATCCGATTATCTGAGATATTATTCTGACTATTCGATTAAGGATTTTTCCCTAACCTTGATTAGGGATTCTCAGATTTAATTTGGACCTCTCATTTTAGGTTCTGATCATCAATTAATCTCGTCCATCCACTCAAAATGACATTTTCTATAAAATGTCATTTTCCTCACTTTTCGATTACACGCTGACATTTTACATAGACACGCACACATATTATAGGCATTATACTCTTGCACTTGCACTTTTAGGCTTCTCATTAGAATTATTATTTTTATGTGATCAAATCTTAGACATTGTCATAGTCATAGGCATTTAGACGTTTTTATACAAATCCTTCAAGGCTTATTGTAGGACTTAGACATTTTCAGATTGCTCACATAATGAATCTGAGGGAAACATCATCTAGCAAGTAAGAAGGTACTATGGAGGTAATCATGGGAATTGCGATTTACAGGTATAATTGTTCTATTGTTTAATTTCCTTTGTGCTCTATAGAACTTTGGGTTTATTATCATTTATGATTTACATTCATTTGATTGATCTAATCTAAAACCTTAGAATTTACCCTCAGTTACAATTTTAATGTTAGAATTTATTGATGTCGGAGGAGAATAAAATTTTAAGTTTTGTTCCTTTTTCCTATTTTTTGAACCATTCTAGTGTAAAATTTTGTATGCACGTAGACATTTATTAATATTAAAGCTTATTAGATAGTTTCCTATCTCATTATCTTTTGTAGCTAGTTTCATTAGTTTAGCCAAACAAGACTATATGTTGCATCGTTTAAGGGTGCATATAGAACCTACTCGGTGTCCAGAAACGAAACCCTTCTCTTTAAAAGCTTGCACCATTTTATATGTAGTTGTGAAGCAATCTAGTGAAGTATAAAGTAGTTTACTATGTTTTAATTGATTCTTTGGGGCATCCATGGAGAATAACTGAGAGAAGTTTTTAATTTTTAGTATTTTTCATGCTTTATTTTAGAATAGATGTTTAAATTCCTAAAAAAATTCTAAAATTTGAATGAATGGATGAAATTTTATTGAAAATATTTTGTTCTCCATAAAATTGTTGAATGTTTAATGCTAAATCTACTTAAGTAATAGAAAATAATTTGCAATGTTCATGAAATATTATTGCAAATATTTCAATTTCATGAAGCTTGACTTAATGATTCAATTGAAATTCCAATGCCTAAAATATTTAATTCAAAATAGTAGTCCCTTTGAGATTCATAGTAAATATCACATCACTACCTGAGAGTGACCTTAGTGCAATCATGACCTGGTTATCAGAGACTTGGGATTGAACTAAAGAGAATCTTTTCCTATTAAAGCGGAGTTCCCCTTTAGGTTGTCTTTGTTCCATATCTTTCAAGAATGATAGGCTCTTTGTAGTCTTGTTTGCAAAGAATTTGTTCGCCCTATTTGATGCGAGTAAAATCATCGTCAATACATAGGACAATTTGTTGTCATAGGCAAAGGTGGTGAAGATTCTTACTATCTTCAAAATATGTTAGGAGAAGATAAGGAATTTATAGTACATGGACAATTCTTGAAACACTTCTTTTCTTAAACTAATTTTCCATGCACAGTAGTTTTAGGAGAGGGTCAGGAATTGTCAATGCATGGACAATTCCTGAAATACTTTTTTTTCTTAAAAACTGATTTTCCATGCACAGTAGTTTTAGGTTCCCATCCCATTTCCCACCCCATTTAATCACATTCATTCATGCTCTGCCTCCCAAAGATCATTTATGGATTCTTGCAATGACCTTATGTTCATTCATCTCCATTCGGAGCGACTATTAGAGCAAAAAATTCTTCCTCAGTATCCACCAGCCTTCATTTTCTATCCACATTTCACTCACATTAAATTACCCACTACCTTTAGTTTTATATTGTATTTGACATGAAATGCAAAAAATTGTGTGACAAGATCCATAAAACATCTATATTCCCTTTGTATATATCCATTCATTCTCCTAGATAGTCACTAATAAAATTTATGTAACTAGAAAATCCCCCTTGGTTTCCATTTCATTTCCATCATGATCCCCACTACCCCTCAAAGTTTCACTATGTCTAGCATAAATATATAGAATTATCCCTAATGTATATAACTATTAGCCATACCATCATAAATAAAATAAAGTCTCCAAAGCACTTCCTTAGGTAATTCTCAATACAAGACATATCGACATGAAAATGCCATGTTCGGGGAACTCTCATCATAGTGTCCCTGATGAACTAATGGAGACAAACCATGGAACACATACTATTGGCAAGGCCACCTTCTATCGGGTGGACTTATAGCATTGTCTCCCCTATAGAACGATAGAAATAACTATGCTAAAATCATCGAGGCAAGCATTAGATATCAATAGAACATGCTTCACTATCTCCCCAATAGCCTAAGTAAGACATATTAGAGACACTAAAATGTATCGGGGAGAAATAAAATTTTGTCCTACTGATGAGCCGATACAAGACATAACAAAGGTATTTTTAAGTGTGGAGTAGCTAGTAGTATTTGGGAGATAAAATGATATCGAGCTGACAAAGAATCCAGTTCCCTCGACATAGCAATAAGACAATAAAAAAGGGAGTATCATAATGAACGAGGATTATTGGCAGGACATAAACAAAGGAGTGGAGTGAAAGAGTTCAAATTATCCCATTACTGCACAATTGGAATTCAAGGAAGCAAGGGAGACACAAGTATACGAAGCTCAACTGAGAAGTTTCTTTGAAGAATTGTAAAAACAAGTTAGGGTTTCTTAAATGATGGAAGGAAGTTCAGGAACACGAAAATCCAAAAAGCAAAAGACAAAAGTTAGGATTTTAAACCAAGATTTGATAGACTAGTTTCTAGGGTCAAGACCAAGACCCAAGAGGAGTGTACAGTTGAATCCTTCTATGGATAGTTTATTGGATAAAAAAAAAGATTTAGGAGATGTATGGACACAAAAAAGAGGATATGAAGTATTCATGTATCACTATAGAAAATAGTATAGGTTTTAGTCCATCTACAATCCATGGAAGATGAACTTGGGGAAGGTCATTGTGCCTAATGTGTTCATCAACATAGAAATGGTCAAGGCACTAGCTAACAAATATGACCCCAAGTGACATGTAGTTCAACTACATGATGGGTCTAAGCTTATTATCATTTCCAAAGACTTTATTTTCATTGTCATCAATTTAGATTGTAGCTTGAATGTGTCATTCACAGTGAAAGACCTCATGATAGAATAAAATCACATGGATACTATTTATAAATGATGGAAATTTCCCTTACACAGGCCCCAAGAGGAAGGAAATCAACTTAAGAAATTCTCTCACAATGAACACCCTCCCTTTCATGAAGAGTTATTTGAGTAATATTTCAGATAGACATATAATACTATAGGACAAGTATTGGGAGTGGAGCTCCAACCCTCATGTCAATAGCCCCAATGGTCCTAGCAACAAATGTGTAGACCTGAGATGCATGATAATTTGATTGCGCTAGCTATTTAGCCAATAATTTAGACTAGGGGTTGCAAAGGATTAAGAACAATAGTGAATATATCAATTTTAAACACTATTCTCTACTCATGCACTTACTCTTCTATGATAGGAAAGATAGAGGGTTTTGGGGAGAAGAATTGAGGATAAGAGATATGGATAAGGATAGAAACTATAAACTGATCCAAATGTGGACATCAATATGGGACAGTAGGTATGGGAGATCCCATTATTTATACTTTGAGGAACACTTTGTCAAACCTTTGTGAAAGTTATTGGGGAATCCATTTGATTATAACTTGTCCCCTGAAGTTGAAAGGTTTCTTATACCTAAGGAGAAAGATCCCAGAAAGAAGGTAAATCATAATTGGGGGGATTAGTATACATATTCTGACTGCCCTATGATTAAAGCATATGGGTTCAAAGGATCCGCACACCTGTTACCAAAGATAGTTCCAAATAGAATGGCCTATTTAGAAATTTTAAGACAATTGGCCAAGTCAAATGCCAACCACCTCAAAGGATACAGTAAGTAGTCAATTGTGTTGAGTACTCTATGCTTTGGAGATTTCATAATTTTTTCTAGTGAAGGATATGAGGAAATTGATAGGAAATTGACTAATTATAACTTACCATTGGGAGATGAAAGAAATAATTTTAATCCGGAGAACTTTATAAATAAAGCAAAACTATCACAAGCATTGTCTAGGTATGAACATCAATTCTCTGTGGATGATGTAGTGAGGAATTGTGATGAAGCTATAATATCGCAAAGGATGGCCAAATACAACAAGGTTATGTTAGTTGGGGCTTGGAAGAGGGAAAATAACCCTTCACACACAAAAAGCATTTGATCATATACAGGATCCTGTAGAAAGGGTTGAGAAAATAATCAAGCATGAGGAAGAACTAACCAAAGATGTGCCTCATATGGTGTTTGAGAAAAATATGGAAACTTTTTCTAGAATGCAAGATAAGGATATGAAACCCCTCAGCTACATATGCTCACAACCTACTCTAGAGGTTAGTTCTTCTATTGATATTACCTTTAGTGAAGAAGGTGATGAAGAAGATAGTGATGAAGAAGAAGATGAAGTTGAGTAGATAAGTGCACCTATTGTTACACCATATGAGCCACTCGATGAAAAAAGAATTGTCAAGTTTCAAGCATCATATGAACTATCAGATGATGTGAGAGTTAGGGCCAGAAAGGAGTTTGTTTCTAATAGTGACTTTGCGAAAAATTCAAAATTTAAATCATTTTTTTATGAAGAAAAGGGTCTAGAGCACTCAAAAAAAGAATGGAAGATATCACTCCTGAGCAAGAAACAATTGCCCTAGAAGAATTGAGAAAGGAAGTAGACCAGGAGTTAGAATCCATCACCCTTGAAAGAGGGAGAGAACTACTTCAAGAAGTTGGGGTCTTTCTCTTACTTAGATGGAACATTAGCTCTGCCATAGTATTTGATAGTTTTAGGAAAAGAGGGGATAACCATTGCACTTGACAGAAGAAGCCAGTGATAAAATGTATTCAGGGTCAGGATGCAACCCAGATGAGAGCACATTGTTGATATGGGAATTATACCCTCAAGACAAAAGGCCTATCATTATCAACAATCCAAGTCAGGTATTTTGGCATCTCATGGTGCATAGAGTTGGGGATACTAATCCCATTGAAACTGTAGAATTGAACATAAATGTGGAAAAATTTAATAGAGCTCAAGTTGAAAAGTTAATAAAAGATAATAAAAAGCTAAGGAAGTGTTAGGGTTAGAGATGGCAGATCTAACAATTAAATGCAGATTTTATATAATAAACAGAGAAACTAGAACACACACAAAATAAATCTTAACATAGAGAATTTAACGTGGTTCACCCAATCTGGGCTACATCCACCAAACCGCAGCCATCCAATACTTTTATTATCCAGTGAAAAACTTATTACAATCTTGCGAATAATCGCATTTTTCATCATACAGTAATACCCATCCGAACCCCTTTTTACCAAGCTTAGAAGCTTCCAAATTTTAGGGTTCTACAAAATCGGATTTTTCCTTTTTCATTGATTTTTCCCTTTTTCGGTGATAACGCGAAAAAGTAGGAAGAAAATTTTTCTCGGGGGCTGCCGCCCCCAAACCCTGACAAGGATAGGGGGCCGAAGTGTACAGTATACCATGGGCTATACAGTAGAGCATGATCAGTCGCCACATACCAACAATCTTCCACTTGGAGACTGATCAGGCTCCACACCACCACAGGAAGGAGGTGGCGAGTTACAAAGAAAAAATATCATCTTATTCTTCATCAAAATTGTATTCTCCATGGATAGATTATGAAAAGAAAGTATTGGATGCAATGGAAAATGTTATATATTGGAAACAATGCAATGAGATAGTTTAGAAGAAGTGCAATGAGCTAGAGAAAAAGATCAAAACCATTAAATTTTACATGGTCTCTAAGATGATCAAAAGGAGATTTGAGAAGGTAATGAATCAAGTTGATCAATATTGGGACCTCTCTGTAAAAGTGCACTCAACCTTCCAAGAGCATGGAAAACTACAAGAAAAAGATAGGAGAAAGAAAAGAAGAATTGATCAGAAAGGAATTCATGGAAGAACACATCCTCCATAAGTGCAATGAATTGGTCAATCGACACGTCGAGTTTCATGCCAGAATCAAGGTTGATCTTGATGACTTTGATTAGCCATTAGATATCTCATTCCCCATGTTCTTCAATGATGAAGGAAAAATTAAATAAAATGATCAATGGAAGGATGGGTTGTTTTAGATATTACCACAAGCACTTGAGGTGGTCAATGATGAGGAGATGGTACTGGACAACACTCACAAATAGCTTGAAGGAATAATGTATCTGGAATACAACATGAGGTAATCTATATTGATGAACAATAGGGTGGATGATCACCAAAAGACTCAAAATAAACTCAAAAGAATAAACTTTTCAAATTTAGAACCGAAACTTAGTGGGGTTCTCTACCACTCTTCAATTTCCCTTGTAGCATTCCATAAATTATTTTCCCACCATAAATTTCAAAAAAAAAATTCATAACCATAATATAAAAGATATTTTGGATACCCATTTGGATTTTTTAAAACATACTCAAAATTTATGGGTGGTTGTTTTGGAACAACAAATCCAAAATTATGTTCCTACACTTTGGAAGAGGGCTAATTAAGCCTATTTGAATGGGTCACAATGATATTTTCAAAACCCAGACTTCAAATCTTCACACTAATGGCTCAAAAATGTTAAATAATGTCTTCCATAATATTTTCAATCATCACCAACAATTTCCCAAGGGATTTTTACCATACCCCAACTTCTATGCACATTCTTTGCCCAAAATCACGAGGTCTTCAACCTAGGGCATCAAAAAATTTGCACAACTCTTCATCCCCCTACTCCTACAACTTCAAGAACACAAAACACAACATATTTACCCTCATTCCACTAGGTTTAATATTTATTCAATGGTGGAATGAGGATAAATCCATGATTTACTATCAAAACACACCCTAAATGAGGCTTTCAAGCACCTTTCAGTAAATTGGCTCTAATTTACTCAAAACTTAATGAAATCTGATGAAATGAAAAAAAAATTAAAAAAAATCAATACTTCATGATTTACAACCAATTTTTGAGCATTTCCAGGTTGTACAAAGCCATACAAATTGTTGTAGCAGCAATTTTGCTTCAAAAATGCAGGAAAATGGAGTCTTTGTTATTCAAATTTCAAAGTTACATCATCAACCTTCTTCCCAATGTGCACAAGTTATTTTTAAAGACATTACAAAACATTGAAATTGTTTTCCAACTACTTTCCCACCAAAAACCACAACTTGACCGTTCAACTTCCCCTACACATAAAAATGTAAACGTTGTTATGCAACTTTTTGCAATTTTTACAAAATAGAGCAACTTTTCACCATTCGACCACTTGACCAAACCCAAACCACCTAATAAACTAAATTGACTCCAAAAACATAAAAAATGGTCTTAAAATACCTTATTACACACCAAATCATGACTTAAATACAAAAACACCAAAATGCTTAACATTTTGCAACTTTTCCACATTAAGACCTATGGTGCCCTGCGCCATACTCCCTAAGCAAAAGGAACTCAAGTCGCCTTGAGGAAATTGTTGTAATAGTAGATTCAAGTTTGTTCCCACCATTCTATAACCTCTACGTGACATCTCCATCTAGTAAACCTTTCCAATGGACCATAAATTGGAAATATGCATCATCCCTTGTTTTGTTGAATTATTTGGCACCTTGGGTATGTTCTAACTTCAGAGGCTTACTTGATGGTTGCTCTTTGAATCCTTCCACATCTGAAAATGCTATGAAATCTACATCATTACCTACAATTAGACCTCCCCCATCCTTGTAATGAACCTCATTCTCTACTTTTGGTGTATGCTTGGACTTACCCATATGTCTTTGCAATTCACCTTTGATCTCTCCACCTTTGCTTCCCATCTCATCCATCTATTGTTGTGTCTCTTTGACTATTGCTTGATCAGGTATTCCATCCTTTTCTATGAAAGAATGATCAAAATACCATTTTGAAATAAATGAATGAAACACTTGTTCTAACCTCATAGCAATATACTCCTTAAGCCAACCTTGAACCTCCAAAATCAATTCATTTTTCATGTCTACTGTCCCACTATCTCCAAGCTTAGAAGTGGCTACAAACTCCTTGTGCTTCTCTTCTTCTACTTTGACAAAATTTTTCCTTCCTACCATCATCACATTAGCTCCCTTAATTTTTCCCTTATCCTCCTCTTTCAATGATGTCAAGCTATAGAAGACTCCATCTTCCTCTATCTCATAAGTATTCTTCCTTCCATCATACATAGCATGCCTATCAAATTGCCAAGGCCTCCCTAGTAGCAAATGGCACACATCCATAGGAAATGTGTCACATTAAATTATGTCCTTATACCCTCTTATATTGAACTCCACCCAACTTTTTTCATTCACCAAAACATATTGACCCTCATTCAACCAAGAAACTTTATAAGGAGTATCATGTGGTATTCTAGGCAAGTTGAGTTTTTCAACCATCTCAACTGAAACCATATTATCTATGCTTCTTGAATCAATTAAAAATTTACATGCCTTTTCCTAAGAAATTACAAGTGGTTTTGAAGAGTTCCCTTTGTGGTGGCTCCTTTTATGTTGATATCTTGATGAGAGTCCTTCTTACCATCAGAGATTCACCAACCTTAGGAGCAACATATTGTGATGTTGAACCCACACTTTCATAATCATCTTCATGAGTAATTTGACTTCTCCTTTCTCCTCCAGCTGAAGTAGGGGCTTGACCTTCATTACATTTCCATGCTTGATGTCAAAACTTGTTACATTGATAGCACCTTCCTGTGAATCATTTTGAACCTCTTCCTTGACCTCCAAATCTACCTCTAAAGCCTGATCTACCTCCTCCAAATCCATCTCTCTGATCAACAACTTGGTCTTGGACTTTTCTTGTATCTTCTTGACTCTCATATGGCTACCTTGCATTAGAATATGAACCTCTTCCTCTGGAATTTTTGCTTCTGCCCCTAGTTTGTTTGTCTTGCCTTCTCTTTAACTTTTCTTTTGACCATATTGCAAATTGAAAAAAATTCTCAACTATCCTTGGATTTTCCAAAGTTAGCTCATTTTGAATGTTGAATCTTAACCCACTAAGGTATCTAGTCACCTTCTCCACATCATCTTGCATGTGACCTGCTCTTATGCTCAACTTATAAAACCCATCAGTGTAAGCCTTGACATCCATTTCTCTTTGTTTTAAACCTTGAAGTTTCTTATACATTTGAATTGCATAATCAGTCAGTAAGAACTTACCCTTAAGCTTAGCCACCAATCTGTCCCAAGAGGAAATTTTTGACTTTCCTTTCTTCCTCCTTTCAATCTGCTCATAATCCCACCATAATAGTGCATGACCCTTCAATTTTTTTTTGCAATCTTCACCTTTTGTTCCTCAGATACATTTTCACATTCAAAATAGTTGTCAAGTGCTACAATCCAATCTAAAAGATCTTCATCATTCAAATTACCTCCATACATAGGTACATCCATATTTATCTTATGTTTATCTGCCTTGAATACCTTTAGTAACGTAGCCATCCTGTGCTCATCAAGATCCAATTCCTCATCTTCTTCTTCATTCTCTTCTTCCCCTTCTTCTTCGGGGTCACACTCATCACCTAGAACCATACCTCTCTTCTAACTTGTTTCCAAAGCATCAAGCCTCTCCTTTAACTCTCTCATCTCCATAGCATGCTTTTCCTTCAACTCATTCACCTCTCTAGCAATGGTTTTCCCTTTTGGAGGCATTTTATTTCTACTTCAACTCAACCTTTTCCCCTTTTTCAGATTAGACCTATGCTCTAATACCAATTTGATATAGTGAAGGGTGGATGACCATCAAAAAAATAAAAACCAACTCAACAAAACAATTTTTTTAAATTTAGAACCCAAACTTGGTGGGTTTCTCTACCACTCTTCAATTTCCCTTATAGCATTCTATAAATTGTTTTCCCATCATAAATTTCAAACTCGAATTCATACCTACAATATAAAATTTGTTTTGGATACCCATTTGGACATTTTAAAACATACTCAATATTTATGGGTGGTTGTTTTGAAACCATAAAACCAAAAATCTGTTGATACGCTTTGGAAGAGGGCTAATTAAGCCTATTTGAATGGGTCACAATGATATTTTCAAAACCCAGACTTTAAATCTTCACACCCATGTCTTATAAATGTTAAATAAGGTCTTTCGTAACATTTTCAATCATCACCAACAATTTCCCAAGGTTTTTTTTACCATACCCCAACTTCTATGCACATTCTTTGCCCAAAATCACGAGGTCTTCAACCTAGGGCATCAATAAATTTGCACAACTTTTCATCCCCCTGCTCCTACAACTTCAAGAACAAAAAAGAACATATTTACCCTCATTCCATCAAGTTTAATATTTATTCAATGGTGGAATGAGGAGAAATCCATGATTTACTATCAAAACACACTCTAAATGAGGGTTTCAAGCACCTTTCAGTAAATTAGCTCTAATTTACTCAAAACTTAATGAAATTTGATGAAATAAAAAAAAATAGACCAAAGATTCAATACTCCATGATTTCCAACCAATGTTTGAGAACTTCTAGGCTGTACAAGGCTATACAAATTTTTGTAGTAGCAATTTTTCTTCAAAACCATAGGAAAATGGAGTCTTTGTTATTCAAATTTAAAATTTACATCATCAACCTTCTTTCCAATGTACACAAGTTATTTTAAGGACATTAAAAAAAAATTCAACTATTTTCCAACTACTTTCCCACCAAAAACCATAATTTGACCATTCAACTTCCCCTAAACACAAAAATGTAAAAATTGTTATGCAACTTTTCACTATTCAACCACTTGACCAAAACCAAACCACCTAATAACCTAAATTGGCTCCAAAAAAATCAAAAATATTCTTAAAAGACCTTATTACACATAAAATCATGACTTAAACACAAAAAAACCAAAATGCTTAACATCTTGCAACTTTTCCACATTAAGACCTATGGTGCCCTGCACCAAGGAATCTCTATTGAATACTAAAATTCATATCAAAGAGGATTACATCTGGCACTTGTCAGAGATGCACTTGTTTATTATTAAAATTGAAGAGGCCCTAAATGTGGAGAAATAAGTTTCATGAGAGAATTACAAGCAGATCAAGCACTTCATCATAGAGAGGAGAACTTTTCCAGATCCTGAGAGGTCAGAGGTTCTTTACGTTGAATAACAAAGTGAGTGCTTTATCTGTTATAGTTTCTTAAGTTAATTTCTTTATGTTTAAATATTACAATTAGTTAGAGTTATGAAAAGACATCTTTTGTGAATAGACTCGAAGCTTGTTGCTTCCTGTATAAAAAGGGAAACCAAGGCCCAATTTTATTCATCATCACAACATTATCATCACAAGTAGTAGTAGGTTATATTCATATAGCATATTCCATTCATCTGTCTCATATCAAAAGACTTCTATTATTAATGTAACATCATTTTGAAGCAATATAATGGAGAATACTATGCTTAATTGGTGACCCATATTCAATGTTCAATTGTTATGTTGAATTTCATGCTTATATGTTGTTGTGTTGTCTCCAAAGTGGTTCTTTTAAGTTATTCAAATTTATAGAAATTTTCAAGATACATTTGCTATTGCTATGTGATTGTTTTGATTAGGTTCTGATGAGAGAGAATTTAAATTCCTTTCAGTTAATTCATTTTAATTGGTTCCTTCTGGGATTAAAAATCCTTTAAAGGTAATTAATTTAATTGGTTTCCCTTAAGCTAAGAATTAAAAATCCTTTTCTGCAATCACAATAATTTGAAGGAATAACATTGGGATTTATAAAGAAGAGCACTGTAGCAAACAAACCTGCATATTTGTAGAATGCGCAAACATTTAAAAGTTCCCAATAGTTAAAGTTAAGCTCGATAATAGGCCTACCAATCATACAATTCTATCTCCATAATCACCATCCATCCATTCACTCCATTCACCCTATAGATTAGGTACTGGTCATTTTAAAATATTTTATATAAATTCAATTCACACTCTTGATTATTCAAACACTCTCAATAAGAATTAGTCATCAAATATTGCATCTACTTCACCCCCATATGCCATTGCGAGTAGATTTATTAAGTCAAAGATCATTCTCAAGCCTTCAAATCTACCTTATCACTTAGGTACACCCACCTAGGTCTAGCAGAGCCTAAAGAGTAGGATGTGATCAATCATAATTGTCTTGTTCGTTGGCCAAAAATGTATTAAGAGATTGGAACCCTCTTATGGTCTAAAAACCTATGTTTTTGAGACCTAACACAATGCACTAAGGCATTAACATATTTATATTGCTCATACATGGGTTCCCAAGATCACCATGTGTCATTCCTAGAATCTTCACATGCATGCAAATTGAAACTGATAACATGCATGAGTTCCAAGTGACCTTAAAAGAAACCAACTAAGCATGCAACAACATGCAACAACATGCAAGGCATGAAACTCCCAAAAATAAAGTAACCTCACATGTAAGGCATCCCATAGAGAAAATCAAGTCAACTACCAAATTTGTACTCATCTTTAACTCCTAGTCAGTCCCAGTGACAACTCAATCCCCGTTTAGCAACTTTCCTCTTCAAGAATCAATCAACAAGTCAAACCAATTCCACATGACTTCATGGAAAACCTCCTTGAAGTTTTCACAATGAAGATGCTATAATGAACACCTAGGTGACAAGTGTCACTCTCCAATGCTTCCAATTTTCAAGGAATATGCTCACAGGTGGGCTCTGCCAAATGATAGCTTGAAAAATAGAATTCCACATATGTCAACATGGTGCACATTTTAGAGGTATAAACATTTTCCTCTTCACAAATAAGCACCCATGTGAAAATTTCTCATTCTCATCCTTTTCACCTTGCATATAGAAATCCAACTCTTCCTTGGTCCCACAAAATGTATTAGAAATTTGGAAACTTATATTTTTTCATTTAATAAATTAAATCAGCAACATAGGGGAAAATAGATTAATTATTTCAACATGGGACTCACTAAGGTTGAGACACCTTAATCCCAATATTCTCCCACTTGTCGAAGACCTTACAAAAGTCATTATATCACACTTAGGCCACAAGTCCCATAGAATTGGTGCATCATATGAACTTCTTTGTGCCCATTGATTTTCTTAATGCATTAGCAACATTCACCTTGAAGTGTCAAAATTTTCCTAGTTCACCTTTCCATCTTCCACCATATCATGAATAAAGTAAAACTACACATCAATGTATTTTGTTTTTGAATGGAAAGTAGGATTCATTGCTAAACAAATGGCACTCTGGCTATCATAATAGATAGTAATATATCCTGCATCAAAACCAATATTCGAACAAAACCTCTTAAGAAAAATAGATTCTTTACAAGAATGAGTAGCTACCATGTACTCTACTTTTGTAGTGGACAAAGCGACTACATCCTACCGCTTACTCATCCAACTTCTAGCACCACCAAATATCATGAAAAAATTTCCATTGGTTGATCTTTTGTTGTCAATATCACCTACCCAATACAAATCCACATATCTATAAATTCTCACTAAATGTTGAGGTCTAGTACAATAACCATGAAAACATAGGGAATACTCAGAAGTACCCTGCAAGTACCTAAACACTCTCTTTACCACATCCTAGTGCACCCATCCTAAATTAGCCATAAACTGACTAAGGACTCCCACCACTTGGGTAATTTCTAGCTTTGTATAGACTAGCATATATCAAGCTACCAACAACACTTGCATAAGGTACCTTGGTCATATCCTCCATCTCAGTAAGATATTTTGAATAATCCTCCACATAAATATTTGTCCCTTTCATTATAGGAACAACTAACTATTTGCAAGCTTTCATAATGAATCTTTCTAGCATGTAGAATTCACATACTTTATATAGCTTAACCAAAGCTTTTGGTTAGATCTATCTCTTTTGACTTCATCCCTAGAATATACCTCACTTCACCTCGATCCTTCATCTCAAACTGTGTTAACAACTGAGACTTCAAATTTGAAATCATACTCTTACCATTCCTAATAAATATATCATCCACATATAGGAAAATGATGAGAATGTGACCATTATTAGTCTTTTAATTCTACACAATGGTCAAATTTGGACCTTAAAAATCCCAAATACAACACATAGGTGTCAAAATTTTGGTACCACATTCTAGAAGATTGCTTCAAACCATACAAATATTTCTTCAACTTGCATAGAAGGTTCTCTTTACCCTTCTCAATGGAATGCTATGGTTGTGACATATAGATTTCCTCCACCAAGTCACCATGAATGAAATTTTTCTTCACATCTATTTCCTTGACTTCCAAGGCATAAGCTACTACAAGTGATAACAAGAATCAGATGGATGCTAGCTTGGCTACAAGAGAGAAAGTATCTCCAAAGTAAATTCCCTCCACCTAGGAATATCCCTTCATGATCAACTGTGCTTTATGCTTCTCAACACATCCATCTAGACAAATTTTCTTCTTGAACACCCATTTGCATCCTATAGGTTTTTGTCCTTTCAGAAAAGGTACCAGATCCCATTCAACATTCTTCTTCAATTTGTCCATCTCTTCATTCATGGCTTCCATCAAATAATTTGCATCATGCATACCCATAGCCTCTCTAACATTCTTAGGCTCATCAATGTTAGCAATCAAAGAAAATATACAACTGGAATCCAACATAGAATATCTAAATATTTTCGATTGTCACCTGACATGGGTATACCTCATCAACTATTGAGGTTGAGGTAATTTCTATTCTTCGAAGCTTTTAGATCTACTAGATATCTCCTCATCATCAAGTCCACTAGGAGTACATAGTTCATCTCTCTTAGGAGTAGGTGGAATTTGAACTACCTCCTTCTTCTCTGCCTTCTCTAGTTAAAGATCAACTATGGAAGGTTTTATCTCACAAAAGATCACTCTCCTAGAAGGTTTTATCTCACAAAAGATCACTCTCTTGCTATAGAGAACCTTCTCTGCAACTAGATCCCAAAGCTTGTACCCTTTCACACTGACACTATAGATGATGAAGATACATTTCACTACCTTGTTCTCTAATTTGGATCTCTTCTCACTAGGCACATGAGCATATGCCTCACAACAAAAGACTCTAAGATGTATCATCAAGGGCTTCTTACCAGACCATGCCTCCAAGGGTGTCTTTTCAAAAAGCACTGAAGTAGGAGATATGTTAATCAGATAACATTTAGTGGCTACAAATTCATCCCAAAACTTATGTTCAAGGCCAACACCACTTAGCATGCTCCTTTCCCTCTCCATCAGTGTTATTTTCATCCTCTCTACAACTCCATTTTGTTGTGGGGTGTATGGAGTTTTCTTTTGTCTCTCAATCCCATGTTCCTTATAGAGCCTGTTGAATTCTACAAAACAAAACTCACCATTGCTATTTTTCCTCAAGCACTTAATTTTTTCACTAGTCTTGTTTTGAACTAAGGATTTTAATTCCTTAAAATAAATGAAAAATTCAAATTTAATTTTGAGGAAATACATAAATATCCTTCTAGAATAGTCATCTATGAATGAGACAAAGTACACAGATCTAGATAATTAAAGAATATTAACAAGAGAAAACACATCAAAATGCACATAATCAAAATCTTCTGACTTATGAGAATTGAAATAAAAAGAAACATGGTGTTCTTTTCCATATATATAATTGTAGAGGAGGGGGTTTGACTACTTAGTACCCCAGGTCACGGGAGGGTCTAGAACAATCAACTGCCCTAATCTACCTCACACTAAGGATTGTTTAAAGTAAGTCTAATGTTTAAAGACAGTTGAAAAGGAAGGAAAACTAATATTTCACTATCCTTTTATCAACGTGAGAGTTTAGGAAACTAGGTGATAAAATTACTTAGTCTAGACTATAACCTAGAAATCTCTTTGCCAGAGGACTCCAACGAAGAAGACGGAAAAAAGCACGGTGCATTGTCATCCCAGTTAGGCATTGGCGTCCATACAAAGAGAGAGTAAAAAGTATAGTTAAAACTAACATGGAATGGGCTAACTACCTAATAAATATAGTTTTATGCAATAATGGAAAACATAAAAGAGCTAAACTACTTAAATGATAGTGATAATACTTTAACTTAAGAGATGTAATTTGAAAAGAGAAAAGGTGGTAGAAAACCAAACTCATAGTTGGTCCAACCTCCAGTAAGCTCCACATGAGCAAACACCTACACACAACAGAATAGGGAAAAATGTTGGGGCTATTTCGGGGCTTGCCATAGTCAAACCCCCATTTTAGTGTTCCCACCTTCACAGATAGCCAAGATATCCACAATAAAAAGAATGTGATAAAGAAAGTACTGAAAGGAAGAAATTCCAAGCAATCCTAACAATAATATTCTACATAAATCAAATGACAATACTAAGTAAATTCGATATCACCTCCCTAACAAGAGGTCCTTGAGCACGTGAAGGGAGATGCGATCTCACAAGCTTGTAGATGTCGACATTGCCACAAAAATGTGAGAAGAAAAACCAACATAGTATCACCTTAGATCTTCCAAAAAGGTGGAAGAGCTGTGAAATGAAGTGTCTAGAAGTGAGTGTGATCAAGTGAAGTTCAAAAAGTTGAAGAAGAAGATCAAATGAATAGAGAAGATAGTCTCTTGAGGATTAATAGAAGCCCAAAAGAGATGTTCAAGGTTGGTCAACAGCATAGGGGTGTTATGCTTCATCGCAAATGGAGAAGTGTAATTCCTTTACAAATTCTAGAGGTAGGAATCCTTTTAGGATGGCAACACACCATGCAAATGTATGTGCATCGTCATAGTGTCCCTGACAAAAATTCCCCCACCTTCACTACAGGAAATCTCCAAGTGGGTGGAAAGCAGATGGATGAGGTGGAATAGTACCTTCAGGTTTTATTTTTCTAAGGTAAGGGGGTGTAAATGGGGAATTTGTAAGGGGTGCAAATTCATTGCATTACAACACTGTTCACAAAAATTGAATTTGAGATTACAATCATCAAGGCCTTCATCAAAGCTCTTATTTTTCAAGGCTCGTAGACCCTTCTCACCAATATGACCAAGTATTCAATGCCATAACATTATCTTCTCAACTAGGAGATTCATCTCCAAAGCATTGGCACCCTTAGGTACCTAAAAAGCACAACCATAAAATGTAGAGACCAAAGTTTTCATCTTTACTCGATTTGATGGTGAGGATGAAGAATCTGGAACCCTCTTCTTGGAATCCACATAAGTACTATTGCGCTAAATTATGCAAGCATCTAGCTTATACAAGGTGCCAATCTGAACACACTTAGCAAGCACCATAGAACCTACATCATCTAGAGAGGATTCATAGTCAGAGGATTTTTTGTTTATATTTTTCTTTTTTTCTTTGCAATCTTTTAAAAAATGACTATATTTATCATAGTTCCAACATTTAGCATTGGAAATTTTACCAGGAGACTTAGATATCCCTAGTGAATTGGACTTAGAATTTTTTTCTTTCTTCTTTTATTTCTTGTTTGATCTTCCATGAATAGAAAGAGCCTCCTTGGTTATCTCCAAAGACTTCCTTCTCATCTCTTCAGTCAACAAAAAATCAACCACACCATCCATTTTGAAAGTAGTTGTTGTTCTTCTAATATCCATTACCAAGTGATTTCATGAGTCCAACAAGGAACACAATAGGAGCATGTAAGGGTCTTCATCCTCTATTTTCACACTAACAAAACCCAACTATGCAACAACCATGTTAAAGACATTTAGGTGATTATTAATGGATCCCCCTTCCTCCATCTTCAGAGAATATAATTTTTTTTTTTAGGAATAGTTGATTTACTAAGGATTTCCCTTGATAAATATCACCAAGATTCTTCCAAAGAATTGTTGTAGTCTTCACTTCATGGACATTCAAGAGAATGGAATTAGCCAAAAAAAGTATAATCAAACCCTTGGAATTCTAGTCCATTAGGATCCAATCCTCTTTCTAAGGTTGTTGGTTTTGCACTAGATATTACAGCCCATGGATCTATATCTATGAGAATATCCTCCATTTTGAGTTTCCACAACTCAAAATTGCTACCATTAAACTTCTCCATCTCTATCCTTCTAGATGTGCTTGCCATCTTAAACCTACAACAAGATTATAAAAATATTTTTATGTAAAACTCCCATTGAAACTAGGTATGCAAAAATACCCCTTCAAACCTAATAAGGACCAAAAATCTAGCTAGGATCTGATACTAACTAAAAGGAAAGCAGAGTACGAAGACAAATTTCCTAAAGTAAATCTTTAGGAGAGGGCTGCAAAACTTTGTTGAAAATCCTTTAACATTTACAATTTTGTTTAAGATTTCACATTCATTTAAGTAATTTTAAAATTTAAATAATAGACCATAAGACACAAAATTTACATGGGAAAACCTTTTTAGGAAAAAATCCCACACACCAAAGCACAAATATTTAAATTTTTAGGGGTATTTTTGCATACCTAGTTTCATAGGGAGTTTTACAGATTTTTTTTTTATAATCTTGTTGTAGGTTTAAGATGGCAAGCACATCTAGAAGCATATCCTCCATTTTGAGTTTCCACAACTCAAAATTGCTACCATTAAACTTCTCCATCTCTATCCTTCTAGATGTGCTTGCCATCTTAAACCTACAACAAGATTATAAAAAAAAAAATCTGTTAAACTCCCACTGAAACTAGGTATGCAAAAATACCCCTTCAAACCTAATAAGGACCAAAAATCTAGCTAGGATCTGATACTAACTAAAAGGAAAGCAGAGTACGAAGACAAATTTCCTAAAGTAAATATTTAGGAGAGGGCTACAAAACTTTGTTACAAATCCTTTAACATTTACAATTTTGTTTAAGATTTCACATTCATTTAAGTAATTTTAAAATTTAAATAATAGACCATAAGACACAAAATTTACATGGGAAAACCTTTTTAGGAAAAAATCCCACACACCAAAGCACAAATATTTAAATTTTTAGGGATATTTTTGCATACCTAGTTTCATAGGGAGTTTTACAGAAAAATATTTTTATAATCTTGTTGTAGGTTTAAGATGGCAAGCACATCTAGAAGCATATCCTCCATTTTGAGTTTCCACAACTCAAAAATTCTACCATTAAACTTCTCCATCTCTATCCTTCTAGATGTGCTTTCCATCTTAAACCTACAACAAGATTATAGAAAAAAAATTATGTAAAACTCCCACGGAAACTAGGTATGTAAAAATACCCCTTCAAACCTAATAAGGACCAAAAATCTAGCTAGGATCTGATACTAACTAAAAGGAAAGCAGAGTATGGAGACAAATTTCCTAATGTAAATCTTTAGGAGAGGGCTGCAAAACTTTGTTACAAATCCTTTAACGTTTACAATTTTGTTTAAGATTTCACATTCATTTAAGTAATTTTAAAATTTAAATAATAGACCATAAGACACAAAATTTACATGGGAAAACCTTTTTAGGAAAAAATCCCACACACCAAAGCAAAAATCAATTGTATTATAGTAAAAAGCTATTACAATACAAATTTTAGAGTTTATGCTCTTGTAGGTGTTACTACACTATGATACAAGATTCTAGAGTGAATCTAGTAGCATAACGATGTATCAAAAATTTACAATATAATCTTGTACAATGCACTAAGACATTAACATATTTATATCAATCATACATTGGCATCCAATATTTCTATGTCATTCCTATAATCTTTGTATGGATGCAAACTAAGACTTACAACATGCATGGTTTCCTAGGGACACAAAAGAAACCAATTGAATATGCAACAACATGTAACCAAATCCAAGACATGCAACTCCCAAAAAGCAAGTAACCTCACATGCAAAGTGTCCCATAGAGAAAATCAAGTCAACTACCAAATTTGAACTCATCTTTGACTCCTAGTCATTCATAGTGACAACTCAATCTTCATTTAGCAACTTTTCTCTTCAAGCATTTCTCAACAAGTCAAATAAATTCCACAAGGCATCATGGTGCACCTCCTTAAATTTTTCACAATGGAAAATGCTAGAATGAGTACCTAGGTGAAGTGTCACTCTCCAATGCTTCTACATTTTTGAGGAAGGAATGTTCTCACAAGCGGGCACCACCTAATGCTTACTTGTAAAATAGAATGACACATGTCAACATGACACACATTTTAGGGGTATAAATTTTTTCCTCTTCTCAAATGAGTGCATATGTGACAAGTGTCATATTCTCATCCTTTGCACATTGCATGTAGGAATCCAACTCTCTGTTGCATCCCACAAAGTTCCTTAGCAATTTGGAAACATATATTTTTACATTTAATAAATTAAATCAACAACATACAGGAAAACAAATAAATTATTTCAACATGGGGCTCACTGAGGTTGAGACACCTTAATCCCAACTGTCATAAGAATGTTATTTTCTTTATTATAATTTGTTTTCTTCTTGTTGTTGTTCTTCTCTTTACTCATTCGGGCCTTAACAAATCAAAGTTATTTTGAGTCCCTTTATTGTCTACTTTTGTTAGTAATTTTTTGTATGCACTTACATTGTTTAATATTAACATGAATGTGTATACATGTATTCATTTATATATATACCTATATTTAGGTATGTGTATTTGTATATACATACATATATAGATATAAAATTTGGTAAGTTGAAGACTTTAATGGTCTAAATTATGTCATGCCCCTACAAGTAATTTTTTAATATTATAACTTAAAGAACTATTTATCATTCTTGATTGTACATACATATATGCATATATATATATATATAGCATATATATATATATATATATATATATATATATATATATATATATATATATGGGTGAAAATTTCAAAATGTAAACACTTTTTATAAATGAAATGACCAACAATGATCTATTACTTTTAACTTGAATCACCAAAAAATGAAATAAGTATTGAAATGATGTAAACTAATGAAATGAATAGTTTTTAGTGTACTTTATGTCTATATTTAAACAAAAATTAAAATATTATTTGAATTTAACTTCTCATAAATGTGGCATATGGAAATGATGGATGCTTCTACACCTTTGACTAAAGGAGGTGCAAAGAGAGAGATCCAATTTCACACTTGCCACACTCAAGGAAACCTTAGAGATCTTCACCCAATAAAGGATGGAAAAGATCTAACAATAAGGTATCCTAAGATAGGGTTTGAAATTAGGAAAGGGGTTCACCACCAAGTTTAGACATGGAAAAGAAAGTGTTGGAAAACATAGTGTGATATGCAAACAAATGCTAAATGACCTAAGAAAGTAAACAAAATGCAATAGAAAACTATGAAACTAGAAATGTGCACCTGGGAAACTAAAGGAGGAAGAATGGAGATCTGGAATCCTAGAAAATATGTTGTTGAAGCTAGATAGGACTCATACGCTAGTCTGGGCGAATCAGTCTAGTTTCAGGGAAAATGTGTCAAAACAGGTTTCTACCAAAAGGGTATCCAGATTTGCAAAAGTCTTCTTCAAGCCTATACAGTGGGACTCATTTTCCAATAGTGGAAAACCAGTCCACTTCTGCTTTTCAGGAAATTCCAGACTAGATCCTATGCCTCTCAATCTAGTTTGCTCTACTTGACTGATTTTTGGGTTTGAAACTACAGAATTCCACTTGTTGGTCTTCTCCAAGCTTCTCATAGGTTTGATGACAACTTGAAAAATATCCTCCACTTTTTCTTATTTGTAAATCTACAACCTATCCCTGCAAATCACACACAAGAAGAGGGGAAAATGTTGTGGGGTTAGTGAATAGGGGTTTTCCTTGGTCAAGCCGCTTGCTGGTAATTAAACCTTAAAATATAATGAAATATGAAAAGAGAATGATTAATGAACAAAATAAAATGTTGCAACTCACCAAACCCTTGCAATTAAGTGTTGCAAACATGTAAGTGATGGCTCCAATGGATGTGGACTTGGAATACAACTTGATGTTGATAGATCTTGAATGCAATGCTTGCTTGAATCACATAATCCTACATCACAATTGTTAGCTCTAAAACAACATAATGCAAAAATCTTTGACATTATGATTTGTACTTCAAGAATGCTCTTGAATGCTTGATAATATTCCCATGAAATGACTTGAATTCTCTTCCAAATGATCAAATTCTCTTGTTAACTATATGCATGAATACTTGAATGCTAAGTATGTAAATGAGAGAAAGAACCTTGTATTTATACTCAATTATGCAATAATTCCCTAAATTACAACACTACAGAATGACCTTGTTGGATATTATGGATATGGTTGCTGATATGTGGTTGTCATTGATTTCAACACTATTAGAATTTGGTTTACTAGAAGTTGTATATGTTGAGGATATTGAGAAAATTGTAAAAGTATTCTAGGTTCCTAGTGGAACTGTGCAAATCATGAATGTGCTTTGTTTTGCACATTGATGATTAGCTAATGTGGATTAAAGGGTTTATTGTTGAATGTTTCTAGATCATCTACCATAATTTTTAGAGGGTTGTGTGAAGTTTCGAGTGTGTTGTGGTCTGATAGTGTTTTTGTGGTCTTTGTTAGTGTTCCTGAATGGAGATTGTGTGATTCTGGTAATATTAGTTCTTGTGGATGCTTCTCTGTTGTTTCTTGGTGTTTTTTAATGTCTCTAGATCATTCTCTATCTTTGTGGTATGTCCACACTAATCAGAGAACTTGTGGTTGAAGATTTTTTCTTGCACATTTTTAGTTTTTCATGTTCTTGGCTGACATGTTGGTGGTAACGTGTTGTGGATCTTCGTGGTGAAATTAATTAAAGTATTTTGTGTTGGAGATATTAATCTAGGTCTCCACTATGTTGTGGCTGACCTTGGTGGTTTTGCATTGGAAATTTAATTGTAAATTTGGGCTGACATTGAAAATATGTCTTATTTTTCTGGTCGACTAAGATGTGATGAAACCCCATGAAGCAGATATATAAGAGCGATTGGTTGAGAAAATTTAGTGTGTACATAGTGTGAATGTATGCCAGAGAAAGTGTAAATGTGCAAATAGTGTTTCTATCATTTGATTGCAGAGCAGAGAGTGAAAAGTTTGAGGAAAGTGTGAAGAAGGTTTTCTGAGATTAATTAGAACTATAATCAGGCTTGTGTAGAAGCTTTCTTTCAGTTCATACTCTATGGATCTAATCCATATTTCAGTATTGTTGGACAATGAGTCCTCTTTTGTAATTGAGCAGTGAGCTCTAGGCAGTGTGCCTGAATGCATGCACATTCCCCTTATTATTTCTCTTTATAATTTTAATAGAGTATAATCTTGTGGACTAACATCCATCATGGTTTTTCCACTAACAGGGTTTCCATGTAAAAAATCTTGGTGTTATTTGTCTCTTTGATGTGTTAATTGCTTGTAGTTATTTTCTTATTCATCAAATTTGAGATTAAGGTTAAGATAAGTTAGGAAAGTTGAAGTTTATATCACAACTGATTCACTGCCCCCCTCTCAGTTGTGTGTCCTTCTTTTTCCAACAATTGGTATCAGAGCAGGTTCCTCTAAAGAAGTCTAAAAGTTTGAGGTGATCTAAGATGGCAACAACATTCAAGAAGGATAGTCCTAGATTTGATGGCACTAAATATTCAATGTGGAAAGTCAGGATGCAATGTCACTTAAACTGTATTGGTGAAGCTTTCTAGAAGATTACAAGAGATCCATCTACTATTCCTCAGAATGGTCCCTCCACTGTTGATGAGATCAAAGATGCTAAAAATAATGTTAGGGCTATTGAAGCCTTGGTGAGTGCTTTGACAGATTTGGAGATGGCTAATGTGTTAGGTTTGGAGATAGCTCATGAGATTTGGACAAAACTGGAAAATTTGTATGAAGGTGATGCACAGATGAAGATGGCTAGGATACAGAGCTTGAAAGGAAAGTATGAGAATTTGAAGATGGGTGAAGATGAAAATATCACTTCTTTTATGCAGAGAGTAAATGAAATAGTAATGGGTATTAAAGGTGCCAGTGGTACTGTGGATGGGGATGAAATTGTGGCTAAAGTACTCAGATCCTTTCCTCCCTCCTACAAGATGAAGGCTCATGCTATTGAAGAGTTCAGATCAGTAAACAAGATAACAAGAGACACATTGATCAGGAAGCTTGCTACTTTTGAAATAAGTGAATTTAGTGAATCCACACCAAAGACTGAGTTTGCATTCAAAGCCATCGTATCCGGAAGTAACATGAAAAGATATAATCTAGGAGAGAGTACTAGAAAGATATTGAAGTATGATGAAGATTTGAAACAATTTGAAGATAAAGAAAGAGAGGTAGAAGAACTAGAAGCACTGATTTCTAAGCAAGAAGGTAGAGGAAAAGGTAAGTATGAAGATGTATTGCCTATTAAATGTTTTTCATGCAATAAAATAAGTCATTTTGCATCAAGATGTCCTGAAAGAGTTCCTAGGTCTAAGCCTAAGAAGTTTAGATTCCAAAAGAGATGCTACTTTACTGAAGAAGCAATGACTAATGATGAGTTTGATAAAGATAATGGAAAAGAAGATGAATGGGCTTTCATTGCTACCATTGAAGATAATCCTGTGGCTACCGAATCTACTAAAGATGAAAAATCTCTTGCAGCCCAAGTTGAAGAAAAGGATGAATGGGTAATTTATAGTGGATGCTCACATCATATGACCGATGATAAAAGCAAATTTGTAAGTCTAGCAAAGTATGATGGTGGGGTTGTAAGATTTGGAGATAACAATGCTGGTGTGATTTGTGGTAGAGGATCTATTTGTATTGGTGGTAAGGATAACACTAATGATGTTCTCTATGTTGAAGGCCTAAAGCACAACTTGTTGAGTGTTGGACAGATGGTTCACAAGGGATATGACCTTTAGTTCAAATATGGAAGATGAAAGATACATGGAAGTTCTAGGGATATGATTACTACAGGAAAACAAACAAAAGGTAATATTTTTCATTTGAATACTACTAATGGAAGTTGTTTAATTGCTCAAGTAGATGAGAGTTGGTTGTGGCATAGGAGGTTGTGTCATGTAAAATTTGACAACATTATCAAGATAAGTTCTACTCAAGCAGTAAGAGATCTGCCTAAGTTAGTGAACCATGCTAATGCAATCTGCAAGGAATGTCAGATGGGAAAACAAACTAGAGTCTCTTTCCAGAGAAAACAATTTCATTCAAATAATTTGTTGGAATTGCTACATACTGAACTTTGTGGTCCCTCTAGAGTCAGAAGTATTCATGGAGAAAGGTATTTTATGTTGGTTATTGATGATTACTCTAGAATGATTTGGGTTTCCTTTTTAAGAGAAAAATGTGAAGCATTGGAGAAGTTTAAAAGTTTCAAGGCTATGGAAAAAAATGAGAAAGATCTAAAAATCAAGTGCCTGGGATCTGACATAGGTGGTGAGTTCATTTCCAAGGAGTTCAACTCTTATTGTGAAGAGCATGGTATTAAAAGACAGTTATCTGCTCCCTAAACCCCTCAACAAAATGGAGTTGTAGAGAGAGAATAGAACAATTTTGGATGCTACCAGAACAATGATGATGGAAGGAAATGTATCTCAGATGTACTGGAGTGAAGCTGTAAGCAATACTGTGTATACTTTGAACTAGGTAAATGTTAATGGTAATTTTGGTAAGACTCCTTATGAGCTATGTTTGGTCACAAGCCTACTATTAAGTACTTCAAGATATTTGGAAGCAAGTGTTATATCAGGAGAGATGATATAGGAAAATTTGATGCAAGAAGTGATGAAGAAATCTTCCTGGGTTACTCCACTAAAATCAAGGCCTACCGATGCTATAACAAAAGATTGAGAAAGATGATTGAGAGTTCACATGTCAAAGCTTATGAGGATTCAGTCAAACCATCCAAACATTATAGTTATGATTCAGATGAAGACATTACAAGCCAAGGGAATAATACTCAAACACATAATCTACTTCAGATTATTCCATATGTTCTGGTGAAGCAACCTCAATTTGTTCCTATAAATCAAGTCAGTCAGGAGACACAGACAAGTGCAAGTGTAGAAGAAAGATTAGAAGAGATAGAAGTTCAAGAATGTCCCAAAACTCCAAGGTATGTAAAGCTAAATCATTCTGAAAGTCAAATCATAGGAGATAAGAGTAAAGGAGTGCAAACTAGAAGAAAAATTGCAGAAGAATACTATTTGATTTCCAAGATTGAACCTAAAAATGTCATTGAAGCCTGTTAAGATGAACATTGGTTGGAAGCTATGAAGGAAGAGCTGACACAGATTGAAAAGAATGTCACATGGTTACTGGTTCTGAGGCCTAAAGACAAAAAATGTGATTGGTACTAAATGGGTGTTTAGAAACAAGCTGAATGAAGAAGGTGAAGTGGTCTGGAATAAAACAAGACTAGTATGTAAAGGGTATTCTCAAATGGAAGGTATTGATTTTGAAGAAAACTTTACCCCTATCGCTAGGATTGAAACTGTTACACTATTTCTTGCTTATGCTACACACAAGAACTATAAAGTCTATCAAATGGATGTAAAGTCTACATTTTTGAATGGAGAACTAGAAGAAGTGTACATTGAATAGTCAGATGGATTTCAACTAATAGACAAAGAAGATATTTTTTGCAGATTGAAGAAAGCTCTATATGGACTTAAGCAAGCCCCCAAAGCCTTGTATGCTAGATTGGACAAATACATACTGAAGCTTGGATTCACTAAAGGTACTACTGACAACAACTTATACTTCAAACTAGACAATTATAAGGAGTTAATTATAGAAGTTTTTGTTGATGATATCATTTTTGGAGGAGATGATAATCTATGCATGAAGTTTGTGGATGAGATGAATGAATTTGAGATGAGTATGATTGGAGAGATGAAGTTCTTTCTAGGATTGAAAGTTACTCAGTTGGACAAGGGGATTTTCATAACTTAGTCCAAATATGTGAAAGAACTGCTGAAGAAGTTCAGAATGGAAGACTGCAAACCTGTTGGTACCCCCATGGTGACCGGATATAAGTTGACATAGAATGATGAATCTCCTAAGAAAAATAAAACCATATATAGGTCAGTGATTGATGGATTACTTTACTTGACTCATACTAGACCAAACATTATGAATGTTGTATGTATGGTTGCTAGATTTCAAGTGGATCCAAAAGAATCACATGTAACTGATGTGAAGATAATTTTTAGGTATCTGAAAGGAATAGTTGACTTTGGACTTTGGTATCCAAAGGATGATGATCTCACTTTGTGTGCATATACTAATGCGAATTGGGTTGGTGATGTAGATGATAGAAAAAGTACTAGTGGTGGTGCTTTCTTCCTAGGGAAGAACTTGGTGTCCTGGTTGAGCAAAAAGAAAAACTCAATTTCTCTATCTACTGCTAAAGAAAAATACATTGCTACTGCCAATAATTATACTCAAGTGATATGGATGAAATAGATGCCGAGAGATATCAGGGTGGTATATGAATAACCTATTTCCATATACTGTGACAATTCAAGTGCAATAAATATCTCAAGGAATTCGGTGCTGCATTCTAAGAGTAAACATATAACAATCAAGTTTCATTTCTTGAGGGAGAAAGTGAATGAGAAAGAAGTTAGACTAGAGTATGTGCCTACCAAAGAACAAATTGTAGATATCTTTACTAAACCATTTCTGAAGGATACTTTTGAGTATCTTAGAGGAATGCTAGGGGTAATCACCCCTCCTGATAAGAACTAAAAGAGGCATTTTCTTGCATCAATCCATGAACCTCATTACTATATTCTAATCTAGATTGATGTTTCCACAGCTACTACTCAGGGGGAGTAGTCAGATGTGCAAATATGTGGTTCATAGTGTGTATATGGGAAGGTCATTGTTACCTTTTCCATTGATGTCAAAGGGGGAGAAGTGTAATGTGAAAAATCCTTTCAAGAGGAGAAGTGCAGATGAAGTCAATGTGTTGGGCTAATGGTAGTTTTCACATCATTTTTTGCCATCAATTCCAAAGGGGGAGATTGTTGGATATTGTGGATATGGTTGTTGATATGCGGTTGTCATTGATGTCAACACTATTAGCATTTGGTTTACTAGAGGTTGTATATGTCGAGGATATTGAGAAAATTATAAAAGGAAGTATTCTAGGTTCTCAATGGAACTGTGCAGGTCATGAAGGTGATTTTTTTGTTGCGTTGATGATTAGCTAATGTGGATTAAAGGGTTTATTTTTGAATGTGTCTAGATCATCTACTAGAAGTTTCAGAGGTTCACGTGAAGTTTCGAGTGTGTTGTGGTCTAACAGTGTTTATGTGGTCTTTGTTAGTGTTCCTGAATGAAGATTGTGTGATTCTGGTAATCATTGTTGTTCTGGATGCTTCTCTATTGTTTCTTGGTGTTTTTTGATGTCTCTAGATCATTCTCTATCTTTGTGGTACATCCACACAACCCGGAGAACTCATGGTTGAAGATCTTTTCTTGCGCATGTTCTATTTTTCATGGTTCTTTGCTGACATGTTGGTGGTTACATGTTGTGGATCTTCGTGGTGAAATTAATTAAATTATTTTGTGTTGGAGATATTAATTTG